>QEPC01015731.1:1228155-1253875 GCA_003113815.1 Sphenodon punctatus | reverse complement strand
GCCTGCAGAAGATAATGGTCCGTCCATGACAAGGGCACCGCCCTAACCTCCTCCACCACCGAACCCCCCGCCTCAAGGCCAGAACTGAAGATCAGGTTGAGGATATGTCTCCCCACGTGGGTCAGGCAGATAACCTCCTGGGACAGATCCATGGTTGCCATGGCAGCCATGAATTCTCGCTCCGCTCCGACAAGACTGGCATCGGCATGAACATAGAAGTCCCCCAAGACCAAGGTCCTAGAGGAGCCCAACACCACCTCCGAGGCCAGCTCTGCTAGAGCGGTAAGGGATGCCGCCGGACAGGAAGGCGCCCGGTATACCAGCAGCACCCCTAGCTTGCCCCCAGCCAAATCGAACACCACGTGAAGGGCCTCGATACCCACAATCTCCTGGACTGGATACCTCCTAACAGGCCAGTCCTCTCTAAAAACAATCGCTACACTACCTCCCCGGCCATCTGTGCGGGGCTGATGCTGCATGCCATACCCGGCTGGAATGAGATCAGCCAAAGTTGAACTGGCCAGCTCGTCCAGCCAGGTTTCCGTTATATATGCGAGGTCCACGGCCCCATCCGAGATTAAATCCTGGTCAATTGGGGCCTTGTTCACAAGGGACCTCGCATTCAGCAGCAGCCCCCCACGTGTGGACCTTGGACCTAGCTCCTCCCTCACCCCCAGTGGGGGGATGGCAACCTGCACCTCCTTCAGGCACCTTGGTCCCCTCGGGGTGCGGGCCATCCAACCCCTTGGACCATACCGTCCTCACCCAAGAACTACCCCTATAGCAGCACCCTCCCCCCCATCCACCAGCTCCTGGCCCCCCAAACCTGGCTGCGCACCCCACAGCCTTCCCCCCCACCCCACCCCAAAAAAACTCCAGCCCGTCCCCTCGGCCATTCTCTTGCCACCAGGGGCCGATGGTGACCATTCCCCCGCCTGACTTCCCTCTCTCACTGGGGTCAGACTCCTCCCCCCTGTCCCCCATGAAAAATAACCCTCCCAGTACTCCCCCCAGATTAGTAACCAGGACACCCCACACCCCCTCCCACCAACCACCCCTCCTACACCCCCAACCCCACCTCCCTAGCCCTGACCAAAAAGAAACCCACAAAAACAAACATCCCCCTGCCACCCCCTGCAGCCCCAAAGCACCCCATTTACATGGCCAAATTTCTTTTTTTCATTTTCTTTGCAGAATCTTTGCATTTTCTTTGCAGATTTCTTGTCTGCAGAATCATTCTAATAATAAAATTATAATCATTATCAAGCTACTGAAAAGTGTTGTTGCACAGAATCCTATTCTCAGCTTCATGGCTGCAGAACTTACCAACTTCATCCAGGTGACTGATAATTAAGTTGGACCAACAGCAAGAACGGTCAGATTGGGTCAGACAATTGGTCCAGTCGCTTGTCTCTGACAGTGACCAACAACAGATGCTTTAGAAGAAATGTACAAACAGGACTTGTATGGAGTGAGCCTTATTCCCAGCCTCCAGCAGCCAAACTTTTTCATCCCCTGACCAACTCGTTTATTAGCTATTGATGGATCTGTGCTTCAGGAATGCATGTTTTTCTTTTTTGGACCCAATTGAGTTATCATAATCCTAGAGTAATAGAGAAGGATCCCCGAAGTTAGCTTGAAGATGAAGGGGAATACCTCAGCTTTCCTCAGCTACCTATTATGGTGAATTTTGTAAGACCATAGATTAATCCAATATTGGCCGTCACAACATCCCATGCTACTGAGTTCCATAAATTAATTGTGTATTATTGAAAAATTACTCCCTTTTCTTTGTTTGAAACCACTGCCTACTAATATAATTGGGAATCCCCAGTTCTAGTATTTTATCAGAAGCAGTAAATAAATAACAGATTTCTGTTCAAGGACTTCAGTGGGATGTAGTCCAGATTAAATTATTTGTGGATCATGACCATAATGTCATTTAGGTGTATTAGTCCAAGATATCAGATAGAAATGAAGCCCCTCTGCTTATGTAGGAGTCAGCGGCGGCTCCCCCTGCAGGAAATTTGGGGCAGTGCCCCCCCAAAGCATGGCAGGGGCCACCGGCGCTGAACCGAAAAAAACCACTACGGTGTTCTTCTCCCTTCGGGGACCCACCCACGCTGGGAGTGGGTCCCCAAAAGGGACAAAAAGGGCTCAGCTGCTCAAAGCATTTTCCTATGGAAAACGTAATTTGGGCAGCTGAACTCCTCCATCCGCAGCACGCATGGGATGTGCTGTGGAGGGAGGGGCAAAGTCTTTCCATTGCGCTCAATGGGCGCAATGAAAGATCTTGCCAGGGTGGTCGCACTGACCGCCCTGGCGAGATAGCTTGACTCGGGGGACTGAGAAGGGAGGAAACGTGCATGCGCACTTCCTCCCTGCCTCAGTCAGTCCCCGAGAGAGAGCCTCAGTCTCTGCACGGGTTCCCGCTCCCGCTGCCATTGCCTCTCACCGCTCAGAGCGGGGTGTGTGTGTGTGTGTAAGTGGCAATGGCAGCGGCAGCGGGAACTGCTGGACTGTTTTTTTTTTAAAAAAATTGCCTGCGCGTCCTGGCTCCGCGTGCGGGGACACGTGGGCAATTAAAAAAAACCACACAACTAAATTCCCCCTGCCTACGCCTAGGAGGACCGTCGGGCACCAAAGGAGGCAGAAGGAGCAGTCAGACTCAACAGGTAAGACTGACTGATCCCTCCCTCCTCCACCCCCCTCCACAGCTTGTTCCCCACCTCCACCCTACCGCTAGGCTGTACCCCACCCGCACCCACCCCCACCCTGCATCCCACCCCGCACACCCCTAGGTTGTTCCCCACCCTGCACCGACCCCCACCCTGCACACCTCTAGGCTGTTCCCCACCCCGCACCCCACCTCTAGACTGTTGCCCACCCCGCACCCACACCCACCCTGCAACAGACTGTTTTCTTCCATGTTAACCCTGGGAACTCCTTGCTGCTATGCTGTGCCAGTGTTTTCTGTGTTTCCCTGTGTTTGGGGTTTATACATTATTCATTTTAAGCTTGATGTGCATTGTAGACTGTGTTTTCTTCCATCCGATGTTAACCCTGGGAACTCCTTGCTGCTGTATTTTGCAGTGTTTCCCTGTGTTTGGGGTTTATACATTATTCATTTTAAGCTTGATGTGCATTGTAGACTCTGTTTTCTTCCATCCGATGTTAACCCTGGCAACTCCTTGCTGCTGGGTTATGCCCTGGCTCCACCTACCGTTGCCCTGGCTCCGCCCACCGGCTCACCGGCCCGCCAGCGGCTTTGCCACTGGTGGGCCGGACGGCCTTACTGCCCCTCCAAACTAAAAACCCACCAGCCGCCCCTGGTAGGAGTACACTTTTAGCATCAGCAAGGCAAAATATCTATGAGGAAAAGCGTTGGTGGGTGGGGAATCAGAGAATTGGGTTTGGGAACAGAGAATAGGTCTTCCATCCAGTGAAGTATTTCAGCATTTGCCAGACTCTAATTATCACTATAGTGTTTAAGCACTAGTGACTTTATGGGAAATGGGGAGGAAAGTTAAGACATAACAGCAGCTTCAGAACTTTCAATATATTTGCGAGCACTTTGCTGATGATGGATAGTTCTGCAAATGTAACCTTCCCAACTAAATCAGAAGCTGTTTCCATGCTGTAATGAATCGTGATATATACCAGCCCAAGCGCCGCTTGCCAGACAGCTATGTTAAAACAAGATGCTAAGGGAATATTTTTCTTGATTAGATAATGGGTTGGTTGAAATTCTTTCAGTTATAGTGAAACAGAAGTTGGCAATTTCAGGACATATCAGATGATGCATCAATTTTCAATAAACAGAAGACTGTGCGCAGCCCACTTCATTGAAAAGCCCTTTATACAGTGCTAGATTTAATCTCTCAATTTGAGAAGCACTTCCATGAAATAAGATGTTTGCATGCAAAATCTAGATTTCCAATGGAAATATAAAACAAAAAAGAGCACATTCCCTTGGGGACGGCACCTATCTTGGATTAGATTTTCTCTGATGTTCTTGCATCGTATTATCAATGGCTTCAGGGGAGTGAAACAGCAGTTTTCTTTCTTGAGAACAAAGGGTTGCAGAGTTTTTTTTTAAAAAAATGTTTATACTTAAAGCATTTTTCTCACTCTTTTTTATTACTCTAAGATGTCTACATATCTTATTGTATTATTTTTATTTGTCTATGTTAATAGATTTTGTATTTAGGTTTGCAAACCTGAAAAAAACTCATAAGAAAATTAGTTTCAAATATACATTATCTATGGCACACGAGTTGTTTTTCCAAGGCCGGAATAGCTTAATTGTTAAGGAAGACGTGTTTCTTTCAGTAGTACATATAGGACCTGAGCTATTGCAACCCATTGCAAGACTCCTGTTGACTTCACTAGCTTTTATTCCGTGCACACAGGATCTGCCTTTGACATCGGCAAACATCCAGGGTGAACATTAGGAAAGTCTTGATATGGGAACACAGCTATGGAAAATGGCTCTCAGAATTAAATGCTGAGCCCACTGAAAACACCCATTGGCATCAGTGAATTCGCATCCATCCTGAATTCGCTCCTTACTCCCCTCTGTCTCTATTACACACAAAAACCATGTTCCCCGAGATGTCCAGATATGGGAGGGCAGTGTATAAAGTCTCCCACAGTTATCTTACTTAATGTACCTACCTATAAGGCCACTAAAATCAGTGGAAATATTTCCCTTGATTAAAGAGCTTTAGATCAGGCCTATAGGGTTCCTAGTTCCACTAGCCTTGTTTCGTCCAAGCGTTCCGTAGAACACAAACACAAAAGTTCTGGAGGAGAGGAAGAGCAGCAGAATCAGGCCCCTAGCAAAGGCAGCTCTGTGCCTACACAGCAATTCCACACATGCAGAGAGAAAATATTAGGACAGCTACACATCAATTGGGTCTAAGTGCTGGACTTTTTTCTCAGCCTAGTTAGATTATCCATGCTATTCAAAACTTGTCCTCTTATAGAAACCTTTAACGAGGGGTTGGGGTGGGGAACCACTTCATGCTAAATGGGAGGGAAATATGTGCATTCGCATCTTCATTGGGACACCACAAATTGGTAATTTCTCTTGCTGTTTATTTCCCTTGTATTGTTTTTTCTTCATTTTATATAAAAAAGAAGAAACTGAAAAAAACACTATGATCATTTCCCTCATAAAATACATGTTGGTGTGATAAAAGAATCAGGGCTTTTCCATTCAGAAAATGTTTTACCCATTGCAACAAACATTTTCTGTAACAGAATTCCCAATTTGGTTTGGAGAGGACAAATTAAAATATTTTAGCACCGACTAGGCAACTTTCCCTTCACATGTACTATCTGTTAATTACAGATCCCCACGTGCAAAATGGAGATCAGAGGGTAAAAAAATTATATCAAAGGACCCACTTAAGCTTGCAATCCTGGTGTAAATCACAAGTAGCTTCACTGAAGTCAGTGGTATTATTCTGGTGTAAAATCATTGTGTGATCAGAATCGGGTACAAATCACTCAGTCTTGGGGTTACCTTTGTAGGTACATTCCTGTGACTCAGGGTAGCTCCACTGGCCCAGTAAAGATATTAAAGCTGGTCTAACACAGAGCAGAATTAGCATGATGATGTACACCATCTTAATATATGGTTTAATCTCCAAATAAATCAAATCCTAATGAACGCTTAGGACTCTTGCAAACTGCCAAAACGTAATCTTTCCCTGTCAGACAACTTTTGAAATTGGTCTTTTACTACTCTGTCTTTCCTTCCTTAGAGCCAAAATATGATATCATCCCATGGAAGGAAGGAATTAGCAAATGGCAGAAAGATGAAATGAAATCATAGACTGATTCTGAGGGGAAAGCCTTGTTCTCGACTTCTGAGCTTTTTGATGGATGGAGACCAAATGAGAAGGCTCCTCCCCCGCTTCTCCAAATTACTCTGAATTAAACAGCAGAACCATAAACACAATGCTAATGAGCCCATTGTGAGAGATGGAATGGGATGTTTTCAGGCCAACTGCAGAGCAAATTGTTGGTTTTTCCCAGGGTGAAGGGTTAATGAGGGGGTGGAGTGAGAAATTAATGGAAAAGGAATCTTACGTCTAAATTTTAAGCTTGGGGATTTGAAGTTGGGGAGACAGAAAGTGATGCATAATAGAGTTGAAGGTAACACACAGATTGACATGTTATGAGGTAATTGCTTAGGGCATAGCAGCACTGTTCAAATTCTCTTTAGGTCGTGCTTATCTGTTAACCTGCAGCGAGAACTCTATAAACAGAAGCTGTCTTTGGAGGACATGACAGCATCATCATTTCCACTTTCTAATTCAAAAACCAAGTAAGGTAGCAGAGGTGGGGGAGCAAGGGTCTAACATAATGTGACCTCTTTACTTATTTATGGCTTTTCTTAATGCATTCATTTGCTTATGCAAAATGCGTTAACTAAGATATACCACTTCAGATGTGCCACCTCATTTGCAAGTGCCTCATTCCGAGATGGTCTCCTTTCATTCCCCATGGGCACATAAATCACAAACAGAATAACAGATTACCTGAAGCCATATGTAAAAGCATAAAGTCAAAAGAGCACTGTGCTCAGGACCATGGGTGTTTAAAGCCTAATTAGCAATAGAGCATATTTATTAGAGAAGAAATTCACCCATGCTCTAAGATGGAGCAGTGGTCATGGTGTTTCTCTAGTACAGAGACCAAGGCCAGTTGAATTTTGTAAATTCAAGGCATTCTGTGGTGCATAGAGCAAATGAACTGAGGGGAATAGAGCTGATTAACACTTCTGTTTATATTGCTGGAAAAAAATGACAGTTTTACTCTTAGATCTCTAGACATGAAGAAAATTACCAGTAGCAAGCATCAAACAAAACATCAGATAACCTCCTGGTGAGTTTCTTACACTCTCTGTGCACAACCTTTGTAAACAATCATTTGAGTAAAACTCTTGTTGCCGTAAAATAAATCTAGGCAAAATGAGCTGAATCTAATTGGGTTTATTTACATGAAAACAAACACCAGTAGTATAAATCCCAAGACTGAAGTGAGGTTTGTAGTAGATGAGCAGGGCCGGCCATACCACGAGGTAGATAGGGGCGTCCACCCCATGCCCTGCCCTGCCCCGCCCCCGGGAGGCCCCACAGTGAAGAGATGGAGCAGACTAAGCAGCTCCCTCCCTCCAGCGTGGCCCCACCCCATCCGCCCACACTGTGTACGAGTCGGGCATTCCCCAGGGACTCTCAGCAGCCACGGCCGGTGTGGCCTCGGACCCTCCCCCTGGGCTCCTCGGAGAAGGCAGCAGTAGTGGTGCAGGGCATCAGCAGTGGTGGGGATGGAGGCAGCAGTAACAGCAGTAGGCAGAGCAGCAGCCGCCGCCGCCACCTCGATGAGCTCCTCTCCTTGCTCCTCCTTGTGCTGGGGGCTCTCAGGCCGGCAGGCACTGCACCCTCATCCTTCTCACCGCCCTACCTGTCTACCACATCCTGAAGCCTGCTCTCCCCACCCAGGGTCCATCCACTGCTTGTCTCTCCTCCTTCACTGCCCTGCCCAGTGCCCATCTCAAGGTGACATGGCCCAGGGTCTGCCAACTTCCTATCAGGCAGGAGTGGGACCCACTGCGGAATGCTCTGGTGATGCTCCTCTGGGTTCTAAAAGGAGCTATGTTTGGGGTCGCTGGAAGGGAGTTGGGGCCTTACACTGCTGTACTAGTGATAATCAGGGGGCCACTGAGACACATGAAGTGGAGAATATCGCAGGACCCAGGGCAGTTGCCCCAGTTTGTCCTGTGATGAGACTGTTGTGTGTGAGTGAGTGACACACCCACTTCTTAGTGTAGGTAAGCAAACACCAGACTGCAAATTGTTAAGAGGGGGTGGGACCATGGGGGTGCCATATTTTATTTTCGCCCCAGGCCCTGCAAATTCTAAGGCCATCCCTGTAGATGAGAATGCAATGTAGCCATCTTATTGTCTTCATGTTTCACTGAATTATATCCAGCTAGTTCCCATACGAGCCAGTAGTAAAGATCGTTACATTGTTTTCCCAACTCATAAAATTGTACCTGCTCTCTATAAAGTCTTTTTGATGAACATCTAAAGTCCAGCTTAAGGGTACAGTACTTCTATTGAATACTAGCTGCTCATTGTTTCCTGGAAAAGGGCTCAATTTGTTTCCATACCAGCAATATGTAGGCATATCTATACAGATAGATTTACACACACATAAGGCAGCATAGTGCTGCTATTACTACCCTATACAAATAATGGAAGCAATCAGCACCAAGTCTGAGGAAGCTAGGGCCCTGTTCGAAATTATGGCATGGGTCACCCTCCTAACATAGGAGAGTTTGACAGACATTAGAAAAAGGGAAATGTTACTGTAGTTTATTTTTTGTTGTTCAGTTAAATGTAACATTTCCTTCAGGGCTGGGGCTCCTGCACTGCCAGTCCATGTGTTATGCGTATGTTATCCCTAGTTTACCGATGGGCTGCGGGCCAGCCACAGACCAGGGGCTCCCCACTCCCAGGGCCTGTATCTTACACCACTGCTTCTCACACTCATAGTCATGCCAAATTTATTCATAGATGCCATGGGTTTTTCTGGGAGGGGGGCAAAATCATGGAGTTCTGTGAGGCTGCCCGTCTCTGAATTCAGCCCATGGTGCAACCCTAATCTCCTCACTGAAGTCAAATTCAAATATTTTTTATTGTCTTGACATTTAGTCATAACAAATACAAAACAGTAACAAAACAAACAAAAAAACAAAGCTAAATACTCAGGAGGTAAATACACAATTCCGTTACCACTTACTATTAAAAATTGCCTTCACTCAATATATACAGAGCAACAAACAAAACAAGACATAATACAACACAGTAAAATCTCAATAAAAAAAGGAATTAATGATAATATCTATATTACCACCCCAACCCTCTATAATAAGTCTCCGCTCAACATTCAGTAAATACCTTAATCAATGGATACCCTAATCATGTTCATCTACGGGCACCCATAACATCATTATACCAGCATTAATATGGAATCATATCAGCATCACATAACCTTGAACATTACATGGTCTTACATCTAAAAACCTTAGACATTACAGCAACACAAAACCTTAGACATTACAGAACTTATATTGGGGGAACAACCCCCAGCGGTGAATAACCATATCTACTCGCAGCCTAAAGGCAACCAAGCGCAAGAGGGCAACTATGCATAAATCTCTTAAACAGAACAACCCGCCCCTCCCAGTGGGCTAACCTCAACTGGGATTCTTTCAAACTCCATACCTCATAACCCATTACAATTATAATCCATACCCAATTTCTTATCCCTGTCTTTTCTCATCAAGAGAGCAGCACGAGCCACAATCTCTATTACATGCGCGTCACTGGCTGACAACAAATAAATCCTATTTTGAGCTTCTGTTGCAACCGATGGCTTTTTTAGGATTCTCCACAAACCCTTCCTTATAGGGGCGTATGATGGGAAGACACAAAAGTAGTGGTAAAGATCTTCAACCTCCATACCACAACAAGGGCATATTCTTTCCACATAGGGTATTCCTTGGTACCTTCCTTCCACCACAGCAGAAGGCATAATCTGTAGCCGAAGGGCCAATAATGCTCGCTTATAGTGGAAAGGAAGCTCCAAATTGATATATTCCGCCCCAGCTGGACCCGGAATAAAGAAATGATACCAGGGAGAGGATTTAAGCTGGCACACCATAGCTATTGTATTTTGCCTATCTATGTCAAACAATCTGGCTTTTACCAATTTCTTCAGTTCCTTAAACGGTAACGACATTCCTCTCAAAAAAGAGAGGGGTAATCCTAATTCATTAAATCTCACCATGGTCTTCTCCCACCAACAAGATCTAAAGTTCTCTTTATCAGATTTCTCTTGTAATGATAAAAAGGCAAAATCCTCACCGCCAATATAATCAATTTTTAAGACACCTATCAGCCATGTCTCCAATAAATAACACAATAGGGATTGGGTGCCCAATTCCAGCCTGAGGGGAGCAGCTGGAGTGGATTTGGGTACCTGCACAAGCCTCCGAAGGAAACCATGGAAGACAGGTTCCAGAGTCTTCAAAGCAACAGTGGAATGGGCCCACAATAGTGCCCCATATCTCATTTTAGCAAGCACCTTTGCTTTAAAAACCCTCATTGCTGGTTTAAACCTATATCCACCTTTAGTACAGAAGTATTTAATAAGTGCACCAGTAGTTCCAATTACACTCTTATGCAACGAGTGGATATGCGGGACCCACGAGCTATTATATGAAAACACGATCCCCAAATAGCAAAAGGTCCTTACTTGCTCTATAGAAGCTGAATCCATCAACCAGGGCTCCTGCTTGTACCTTGAATTAAATATCAAAACTTTTGTTTTTGCGTGGTTAACCTTCAAATCTAGAGCCTTTCTTTCTTTTACAAAATCCACCAATAGTCGCCGCAGTCCCAAACCAGAGGTAGATAACAATACACTGTCATCTGCATACATGATCAGCAAAATCCTTCTTTGACCTAGTCTGGGGGCCATATAATTCCCCTTATTACGAGTCTTCTGAATCAGGTCATTGACATACAGATTAAAAAGCAGGTGGGCCAAAAGGCATCCCTGTCTAACTCCTCTAGTTGAGGATATCCTCTTCGATAGCTTCCCCTGCTTATTCAGTCTGACCCTCATTCCCGTATCAGAATAAAGCGACTTAATCAATGTCAGAAGTCTCAAATCAATGTCTAGCTTCCTCAATATAGCCCACAGCTTTTCCCTATTAATCAGGTCAAAGGCTGCTTAGAAATCCACAAAGGCTGTATATAAATTCAACCCCTTAGCCTTATATTTATCCACTAGATGGGCTAAAAGAAAACAGTGATCTATAGTACTTTTCCCTGGTTGAAAGCCTACTTGCTTCGGCGCCAAGATTTCATATTGGTGAACCCAATGCTGTAATTTATCCAGCGAAAGACTCGCATAGATTTTAGAAACATTTAATAAGCTAATAGGGTGATAGTTTTTAGTATCTGATCTAGACCCACACTTGTAGATTGGTATCACTATAGCCGTTTTCCAGGAGGAAGGAACAGATCCTGAAGCATTAATCAAGGTAAAGAGATTTGCTAACCCCTTTGCCCACCAGTCTGGAAACTTTTTAAATACTTCAGGCGGAATGAAATACTTCAGGCGCTTTACCATTTTTCAGCCTATTAATTGCCTCCATGACCTGTTGTTCATCAATCGGGTCCCACTGCGGCAGTGCACTAGTCATGGATTCGTCCACTTGACCCAAAGATGCACTAGAATTAAATATCCTCCTAAAGTAATCTTCCCACTTAGCACTACTAATAATTGGGTCGACAGCACTATAAGGGCCTTTTACCACCCCATTCAGGAGCTTCCAAAATTGCCTCCCATCATTATTTTTTAAAGCCCCCAGCAACAAATTCCATTTATAAAGTTGAAAAGTCCTCTTTTTTTTTAATCAATAAAAGTGTATAGACAGTATATTTTCTCCTATATGTAGCTAGCACATCCTTACCATAACACCGCCTTAAAGCACACACACATCTCCTTAAGTCAGCACGCCATAATCTACACTCCATATCCCACCATCCACCTGTCACCCTTTTATCTTTCCCACTACTAGGGATTTTAGTAACAATAGGGAACAATCTCTGCAGGAGCTCATCCAGCACCTGAATAGCCCGATCTGCATCCACAGCCGTTTCCAATTGATGGCAAAGCTCTTTAAATAGACAGGATGTAAAGATCATATCTACCTCCCACTCAATTGGTTCAGTCCAAATTCTGCGACTACAGCCCAAATGACTATCCCGGTTGCCTTGAGCAGAGTCATATATGGGGGCCATCTTTATACCCCCCTTGAAGAATATCTGGATTGGAAAGTGGTCACTTTCCACCCTATCACCGACAATGAAACTTTCAACCAAGTATAAGAGATGCGGAGAAATAATGGCATAATCTATTGTACTTCCTCCACTTAGGAAGGGGAAAGTTAATTCCCCTGGAATATCCCCCTGAAAGTTATCATTCAGAATATACATATCATTTTCAAGGATAAAATCAAAAAGCCACTTCCCTCTCTCATTAATTTTTTTATCCTTGGACTGTCGATTTTTATTCCAATCTACCTCAGGGTCTAATAAATTGGTTTCCTGTAATTCGCTCCATAAGTGGACATTTGAAGGCCCAATCCGGACATTAAAGTCTCCTACTATGAGGAGATCCGGACTGTTCCTCTCTTGAATCACCCGAGCCAAACAGTGTTTAAACTGTACCCACGCATCGCTACCTATACCAGTAGGTGAAAAATATACATTTACCAATAACCAAGAAACTCCAATATCCAGAAAACAGCAATCCAGAAATAGGGCATTAATTACTCGAGACTTCACCAAAGAAGCCCTAATCTGCAGATCTTTTGAAACAAAAATACCCAACCCACCAATCCAACGACCCTTTTTATGCACCCTTGTTGCTGGCATAAACCACTTCTGATATCCCTCCAGATTAAATACCTCATCATTCGAGAGCCACAGCTCTTGGAGACAGATTATATCAAAAGAGCGAAGATAGGTAATAAAGTCAGGGTCAAGCATCTTATTACCCCATCCGGCTACATTCCAAGAGACAATCCCAAAACTAGAGTAGCCATCCTCGGACGGGATATGGAGTACCTCACATCAGGCTTCCTTAGAGACTCCCATTATATTGCATTCCTCAACACATGCTTGCTGGTCATAAATATCCACAATTTTTAAAGGGGTCTTTTAATCCTCAGGGGGTTGATTTACCAGAGCTACAGCAGATAAAGAAATCACAGTCAGGGGGCTTTCACATCTACTAGTATTAAACACAACTTCCCCCTCCTCTACCATTTCCCTATTCCTGCCAATAGTAACAGATCTATCTACTAGGGGAGCTCTAACCGGTGCCCTTGCTAAGATGTCTGGGTCGCAGAAGATATTACCCTGTGGAATTTCCTCACCACCTGGTAAGCATTCAGGAATTAGAGTGGAGGATAAAATCCCCGCTTCATAACAAGCAGAGCCTTGCGCTCTATTCTTGACTGAATTTCCCGTTTTTATATGAGTTCCCCCCTTATTGACTTGCTGAAAGAGACTCATCAGGCTGTTGATAAGGTTTTTTTGTTTTAAGGGCAACTCTTCAGATACCTTCAGTGATCCTGGGGCCTCCTGGGTTGGATCAGGAAGGGCCTCTGCACCCCCTTCTCCAACCACCTCCATCTCCTCAGGTTCATTTAAACTAACCAATTGACCATCTCTCTGCGTTATGATGGAATTCACTTCAACCGGTCTTTGGTGAATAATTCCCCCCAGCTGATCACTAGATTGACCCCCCTGTTTATTGCCTTGTTTTACTAAATTGCAAAAAACCACCTCATCCTGCCTTTGAGGGGGATTACCCCATGGTTGTACACTAATTTGACCCAGTGACAGAGCATTTTGAGAAGTAGTTTTTCCCCAAATATTGGCAATACATAAACCACACAGTAATTAAGCAGACATTCTCGCTCAAATAATCTAGTCACCCACGCCGGAGTTGTAAATTCAATATTGAGGACCCAACATCTCTCAGAGCTAACAATATGGGAGACAGATCTTATAACTCTTCGTGTCACAGGTAAATCTGCAATCACTCACAAATGTTCGGCTATGTCCAATATGGTAGACCACGAGGGCAAGCTCCCATTAGCCAGGGGTAATACTGTAACCAGGACATTACAAGAGAGAAGCTCAAGTATACCATACCCCTCAGACACAAAGACATGGCCAGGGATAGTTGGCGCCGTCATAGATGCTCTGTCCACTTTAGAGGGAGGGCAATTATCCCCTAAAACTGCATTTTGAGGATTATTACTCTCGACCCTCTTCCGTGAATCCTCTGAAGATATTACTGCAAATAATTCATCCATTCTTCTACTTTGTTGAAGAAGTCGTTCAAATAAATGTGAGACAGTTTGCACTGTAAGCAGAATGTGACTGGCTAAATAAGACGAAGAGGTAACCTAGTCAATTTGGCACATGTAGTCCCTAATAATAACTGAGGTGTCCAAATCTGACGGGGGCGCAGAGCCCTCCTGGGACGCCACCATGACTTTCTGTTCAGACCCAGCCCGGGTACAACTGTTCCCACCATTGTCCTGAGACAAAGTTATTAAATCCAGCTCAGGGGATATAGAGGCAAGATCTTTAGCCCCCCAAAGGAACCACAGCCCTCCCCCCCCCGACTCTACCTCTTCTACTTGTAGAGGATCATCTAGACTCCTATTTTTAGACATAATCCCAGGAGAGATCCTCGTTCTTTTCACTGCTGAAGAGGAAAATAAGTCCGTGATTTTAGCTTGTTTGAAGCAAGGTTGGTCAGCAGTCAGTTTGGGAGACAGAGAGCCCCGTGCTCTCTTACGTTCTCCCATTGCTACAAAGGAGAGGAGGGCCAGCAGGCGCGAAGATACCAAACACTGGGGAGCAGCACGGGGCACAGGCCGGGCCTAACCGGCGCCTAAGGCCGCGCGCACAAGGGCACGCCCTTGTGCGCGCAGCCCTTAGGCGCATACGCCTCCTGTGCCACCTGCTTTTAAACCCTCGAACGGGGCGGAGCTCACCTCGCTTCCAGGTTGTAGTGGCTGGGAATGGAACAACAACGTAGCACTCACACGCCCTCCCGGCAGGCAAGACCTTTTGAATCTCCTGGCTCAACTGTGACTCAGTCTCTTTTAGCTCCCTTAGTTCGTGGTGGCTGGGGCTGGAACAACAATGTAGCACTCACCCTCTCACTGAAGTCAGTTGTACAGCTCTCATTGATGTTAATGGATGAAGTCCATTTACACAGAGTAGAACAGATCCTCTGTAAATCTGCATAGCTCCATTGACTCCATTACAACTACACTAGTTGAAACCAACTGAGGGGAAAAAGGGGAATAATATTACAGCTGCGATTCCCTCCCACTAGGTTTGCTGTAAAAGTGTTAACAGAGGTGTATATAAAAACAAGTCGTATTGGCATGGCAACACATAGATAAGTTATATTCTATTTATATATAAAAATGTAGATTATTTTACCAAGATTGGCACTATCGTCGTTCTCAGAGGAAGAAATATTCCCTGCCCTGAAGAGCTTACCCGACACTTCCCACAGCAGTCAAACCAGGAACCTCCAGTTCTACAAGCAGGTGAGCTATAAAGACAATGCTCCCTAGCTGGCTTATAACAGATTCACATATTTTACAGAACAGGCACAGAGCTGTACTTCTCACTCCTCCATATGAAAGTGTCAGGTCTAGGCCTTGAACCCCCACCCTCCAGGGCTCTGGAGTGGGGACTCGCCTGTCAGCACCACTAGCCCAGCCTTTCTGTGTCCTAGCCACTCCCTCCACATCTCCTCCCTGCCTTGTACAAACGTTGCCCCATCTTCTGTCTGTCTTGCCCTTGCCCCACCTCCCAGCTTCCCAATTGGCTGCAAACATAAAAGACCTGCTGGTAGCAACAGGAAGCTGGGTGGAACAACAAGCTTGCAACTCCTTATCTTTGCCCTACTCATCTCTTGTCTCTATCCAACACGCTCCTGTTCCCTGTCTTGATCCCACGCCTGCTCTTAGTCCTTGTTTTGTTCCTGCTCTGTCCTTGTCTCACTCCCCTCTTGGGGCGCTTTTACATATGCCACCAAATTAGCGGATTTAAAAAACTGCTTTTAGAAAACTTGCACGGGTGGCATTTACACGCGCCTCGCCACACTGGAAGTTGCCCGGCCACCACTGGAAACAGGCGACTTCCTCAACCCCACTGAGGTTTTACAATTTCAGTTTTTAAAAGAATGCACAAGCCACTTGGTGTCGCTATTTCCAATGGCAGCTGGGTGACTTCTGTGCGGCAGGGCCCATTTAAACGCCAACCACGCAACTTTTCTAAAAGTAGATTTCTAAATCTAAATTTGGCAGCATGTGTAAAAACAGGCTTGGTCCTGGTCCTTGTTCCCTTCTAGTTGTACCTTATCTCCCTTGTGTCTTGCTCTCATGTCCCTCTCCTGGTCTTGTTGCCCTCCAAGTCTGGTCTTCCTTTGCTCTTTCCCTGTGTTTCCTTGTTCTTGCCCTCAACCTTGCCTCCAGTTGCGCCTCCCAGCCCTGAACTTGTACCTTGTTACCCCCAAACCCTATCTCTGCCCACATTCTGGATGCCACTCACCCCTGTACTCCTTACAGAAAGTTACCCTAAACACACTAAAAAAGGTCAGGCAGAGAAAGGTTGTGGGAATATAATTATCACTCTCCCCATTTTACAGTTGGTGAATGGAGGTACAAAGAAAGCATCCAACTTTCCTCTTTATTACTATTCAATAAAAATAGTCTTTCTTCCGAATCAAAGGGCTGATTGTGGCTTCTTTGGCCTTTTTCAAACAGGCTGTGGTGTGGGTGTGGCCATTCCCATGGGTGCACACCCATCTCCACTCACCTCCACACATGGAGCAACCGGCATTGGAGCCCGTTGCTCTGTGCATGGGTGGAGCGTGGGAGCACACATGCACCCCCACCCACCATGGGCGCCATTCCCACAGATGCCCCCCCCCACTACACACACATTGAGGGCAGCATTCGCATGGGCGGTGCCCCCCTCTGCACATATGTGCCTCTGTTACTACTCCAGAGAGACTGAATCTGAAGACAGACACTCACCTTTCCTGATGTTGCTCCTTGCTCAGAAATGCATATTCTGCCAGCAAATGCTTTTAAAAATCAGGATTATAGTTGCACTTTTTTTTTCTTTAAAAACTAGCAAACAAATCCTACCACTTACAAACAGCAACAAACTAGAGAAAAATCACATTGCATAATGAATGGAAGATTTTTTATTATATTATTATTATAAAACTAGAAGCACAGCCATTGGGAGCTAAACCAATGAGTTCAGACTATAAGCCCTAGGGGCAGGGACGGTGTCTATTTTATTACTTTGTAAAGTGCCAGGTACACTGCTGGCGCTATATAAATGTTTGTTAATAATAATAATGACCGGATCACACCCGAAGAAATCTCCTTGGAACAGGAATTAGGTCTGTCTGCAAGGCTTTGTGCAGCAGCTATTACACAGCGTGGGCAGCCCCATTACATAGACATCGATAACAAAATACACTAAAACAAAGTCCCTGTCTGACTTAGGGCTATAAAAACAAAATGCTAGACTGAAAACAAAAAGGACTGAGTCCAACACAGCCTTGAATCTTGCACGTTACACCTCTCTCCTTGGGCACAGTTCAGGTTAAATGGTAAGCCTGAACTGTATGCTTACGTGCATTATCGTTGACCTCCTGGAGGAAATGAAGACCAGTTTTTGTTACAGCTGAATTTCCTCTCTGCAAAGAGTGTAAATTTGACTTCGAACTCAAGGTGACCCCCGAAGGCATGCAGTAGCATGCACTACCGCGCCTCCACCAGGTTATCTGCAGCTACTATGCATTGCCTTTCCCTCTGAAACACGCAAGATAAAAATAAATGAAACATGCTTAAAGATGCACAGCTAAGTCAAGTGGAGGCAACTGCATGAGATCATGTAAGGTTTTGAAAGGATGACTAGCAAATAGCATCTGTTTGCTATGATAAAAAGCAAGGTCTCCCAATCCGTTTGGCATGGATATATGACCTCATCTCAGGTGGTTTAAGAAATCTCCTCTGAAATGCAATTAGGGAAGGAAAACATACACATTCAAACCAGAGGTTTTTGAAGCATGGTTTGGATTTGGTGGAAAATATCTTTGGAAAGAAGAATAGGGGTATTATTGCATTTCCCCATAAGCATAGGTGGAGATATTTTTAAACACAGTATTGCCTGAATGACAACATAGGTCAGGGTTGGGCAAATGGTGGTTCAGGAGCTGTATGCAGCTATTGGGCACCTGTACTGTGGTTCTGGCCAGAGGTGGTTGCCTGGGGATGTGTTCATGTAGTTTCCTCAAGAGCAAGAGAAGCTGAGCTGCTATTTCCTCTACGTCTCCCACCCCCCATTATCAGAGCCTCCTGGGGGCAATGGAAGCACAAGGAGTGTGTCCTGAGCCCCATCCCAGAGATTGAAGGAAGCAGCACTGCATCAGCCTGGTTTGAAAAGACACTAAACTGCAGACAATCAGCACCTTCCTCCTGGCATCCTGAGTCCTGCACTGGAAGGTAGTTCCAAAAGTAAATTTTATTTATTTATTCAATCATATTTTTACCCTGCCCCTCCTGAAACAGCTCAGGGCGGCTGACACTCAAAAAAAAAAAAAAAAAAAAAAAGGTATAAAACATTTAAAAATATTTGTAAAATTACAGCAATTAAAACAGGGCAAAGGAACATACTAGTTAATTAATACAATAAATAAGGGTGGAGGGGGATAAAAAAAACCTCCCCAAAGGTCTGGGCAAACAGCCAGGTTTTGCAAATTTGCCGGAATGTTGACAGGCTTGGGGCCAGGTGAGCTTCCCCCAGGAGGGAATTCCAAAGGCACGGCATGGCCACTGAGGATGCCCTCTCCATTGTTACCCCCGGCGTAACACGGGGGACCCCGGCAGACCGAAGGAGCTGCTCTGCAGGGCAGAGGGTGAGGCGGTCCCTGAGGTACGAGGGGCCCAGACTGTGAAGGGCCTTATAGATCAATACCAAAACCTTGAACCTGGCTCAGCTTGCTATCGACAGCCAGTGCAGAGTCCGGAGCATAGGTGTTATGTGTTCCCGACAGC
Source organism: Sphenodon punctatus (assembly GCA_003113815.1). Lineage (NCBI taxonomy): Eukaryota > Metazoa > Chordata > Lepidosauria > Sphenodontia > Sphenodontidae > Sphenodon > Sphenodon punctatus. The sequence goes on along the minus strand of QEPC01015731.1, from coordinate 1,235,106 downwards.
CCGTCCCCAAAAGGAGCTGTGCCACTGCATTCTACACTAGCTGCAGCCTCTCAACCAGGAACAAGGGCAGTCCCACGTAGAGCGCATTGCAGTAGTCCAGCCTCGAGGTGACAAAGGCATGGATGAGGGAGGCCAGGTCCGGACTGGAGATGTACGGACACAGCCTCCGTACGAGATACAACTGGCGGAAGGCGACCTTCATCACTACCTCCACCTGTCGCTCCAGGCGGAGATCTGCGTCCAATACCACCCCCAGACTCCGAACTTGCTGAGCTATAGGAGGGAGAACCCCCCCCCAATCAGGGGGGCTGACACCTTCCTCGCTCTCCCCACCAACATCACCTCTGTCTTATCGGGGTTGAGCTTCAGTCTGCTCTGCCACATCCATTCCGCCACGGCCTCCAAACACTGGGATAGCACCGAGACAGCTGTACCTCTCTTTTTCAACTGACCCAGACCCTGCTGAGTATTAGCATATTGGTGACATCGCACCCCGAACTCTCTCATGACCTCCCCGAAGGGCTGCATATATACATTAAACAATGGAGACAGAATAGAACCCTGTGGAGTGCCGCAGGATAAAGTGCGGGGGCAAGATGTCTCAGCTCCCAACACTACCCGCTGGCTTCTCCCCGAGAGGAATGAACGGAACCATTCAAGAACAGTCCCGTCCAGACCTCCCAGGTTATGCAGCTGTCTCAACAGCAGCCTATGGTCCACAGTGTCAAAAGTGGCCGAGAGATCTAGCAGGATGAGAAATGTCAAACATCCTGCATCCATCTCCCGGGGAAGATCGTCGACCAAGGTCACCAACACCATCTCAGTGCCATAGCCGGGACGGAACCCAGATTGAAAAGGGTCCAGGAAACCAAGGCCATCTAGATGCGCCTGGAACTGGATTGCCACCGCCCACTCAATAACCTTCCCTAAAAAGGGAAGGTTAGAGACAGGTTGGTAGCTGGCAAGTGCATCCACATCCAATGATGGTTTCTTCAGCAGGGGCACACCGCAGCCTCCTTGAGGCTGGGCGACAACCTTCCCTGCTGCAAGGACGTGTTAACCACCCTCACCAGCACCGTCCCCAATGTCTCCCTGGAAGCTTTCACTAACCAGAACGGGTACGGATCAGGGGCGTAGGTAGGTTGGAATGAGTCCAGGGACAAGAAAAGGACTCCCCTCCCCCTCATCACCATAGACTCCCCTGTCCCTCTCCCCCCCTCAATGCCCTTATTGCATAAAACATTCAACAAACGTACTTAATTAAATATTTATTAAATAAAGTTACAGTGTAAAGAACACATGTACGCCCTCCCCACCCATCACCATAGACTCCCCTGTCCCTCTCCCCTCCCCTCAATGTCCTTATTGCATAAAACGGTCAAACATACTTATTAAATTAAATGTTATTTACTAAATAAAATTACAGTGTAAAGAAAACATGTACGCAGCTCCTGCTGTCTCCTGCACCTCAAGCTTAGAAGAGACCTATCTTCTCAGTCACCTCATTGTTACCTCATGGGGCTAGGGTAGACCTTCAGGGGAGTCAGGAGGAGGCAGAGCGCACACGCATGCACACGTGAGAACCTGGCAACTAGATTCAGTACAAAATCTGAAATGAAATTTGATGAAGATCTGCAGGAACAGTTTGTATTGAAGTTTCTAGCTGGAAAATCTAGGACATGTTTAGGTGGAAAATTTCTCTGCCAAAAAAAGCATGGATCCATCAAAACTGAATTTATTTCATTGGGAAAGTGTTCTCTTAGGTTTCTAAACTGAGATGAAACATGTTGACTTGATACAAAATTACAATTTTTTCTGAGTTTCATACAAAAATGTTGATAGTTTGCATGCATTTAACATTTCTGGCTCAATGCTGTGACTTCCCTGAAGTCTTTGTTTAATGACATTTTAAATATTTTAACCTTCCATTCTGATGCAGCATGAAAGCTAATATTGACAATGTATTTTCCCTCAAAACAACAACAACAAAAATCTATTCACTGAATTGCTCCAATAATACCATACAGTCACTCGAAATATGTCCATGGGAGTTTGACTGTTGATTTCATTAAGAACAGGATTAGGCCCTTCATTTCAATTTAGAGACAGATAGTCATTCCAAAGAGTCTGGAAGGAACCTCAAGGATCAACTAGTCCACCCCCCTGCACAGAGGCACGTTTCACCACACCCAAACTACTCCAACAAAAAAATTCACCAACAGGGCAATAGAGCCTAGAATTAAAAATCTGCACCCACAAGCAAATAGGGGGACTGACCAGAGTGACCATTGCCAGAAACAACAACGAACAGTTATTAATATATATTCAGATGACTCAAACAAATAAACAAGCAGATAGGGGGATTGACCAGAGCGACCATTAACAGGGAACAGTTTTTAATATATATTCAGAATGATGACTCAAACAAACAAATAAACCCCTGCCTGCTAGCCAGTACCCCCGCTCCCTTAGTTCTCCCCCTGCCTGATAGCCAGTGCTCCCTGCTCCCTTAGTTCTCCCACCCCACCCGCTAGCCAGTGCCCCCTACCCTAGTTCTCCCCCCGCTCCCCTTCAGTTCCCCAGGTGCCCCCCCCTCTGCACTGCCCCCCCATAGGCAAACCACCAACTTGTTTTCAACTTTTAACAGCCCCAGGGCCCCGCTGCCCCAGTGCCGCCGGTCACTCTGAGTCCTCGAGACAAGTGCCCGCTCTTCACTGCCTCGTGTGTGACGGCCGCGCTGGACGCCAACGCATGCGCAATTGCGCACGTTGCATTGCCATCTGCTGGTTGGGCTGCTGAACTGCAGCCCCACCTCCCTGTCAGTGGCACGCTGCGATCAGGCCAGGCCGGCATGTGTGGGCCTGGCAGCCCCGGCAGGAAGGGGGGGTAACCTGAGTCTGGGGGCCCATTGTCAGCTGGTGGGGCGGCTGCAGACAGAGCGGACGCGGCGGCGGATTAATTTTTAAAAAAAATTAAACAGCGACAGCTAGGGACCAGGCAGGCCCATGGGCCCCCAGCAACAGTGGGCCCCGGGACAAATGTCCCACCTGTCCCTATTGTAGCTATGCCGCTGGTACGGATCCAGTTCACAACAGGTGGTTCTCACAGACCCAAAGACATGCACCGCATCGGCTGGTGTCACTTCCTGAAACTCCCCCCACAAAGTTGGACCAGACGGGGCCTCCATCACCTCGTGCTCTCCACCTACTGCCTCTAATCCAGTGTTGAAGTTGCTCTGAATCCGAGCGATCTTGTCTGCGAAGTAGCTGACAAACTCCTCACAGCGGGCCTGGGACAAGTCCCCATCCAGGCAGAGGGAGGCCGGAATGACCAGCCCCCGCACCACCCGAAACAGCTCTGCCAGGCGAGACTTCACAGACGCTATGAGGACGGCAAGGAACTCCTTCCTTGCTGTCCTCACAGCCTCAACATAGGACAGCAAATGGGCCCTATGGAGAAGGCGGGCTGAGTCAGATTCAGTTCAACGCCAGCATTGCTCCAGCCTCCTGCCTACTCACTTCATACACCGCAGCCCCTCAGTAAACCAAGGGGCCCTACGGTGACAAGACAGAGGCAGGGGGCATCTCGGAGCCACCCTGTCGATGACCTCCTCCAGCAAGCTGTTCCACTGCTGGACCAGCTGATCGGCAGAGTGACCATCCAGGTCCAAGGTTAACTCCCTCAGGACCTCTTGGAACTGCTGTGGTTCCATCAGCCTCCGAGGGCAGACCATCCTAACTGGTCCATTCCCCTTCTGGAGGGGGTGTGCTGAGAGACTGTCCTGAAGGAGATAATGGTCCATCCATGACAAGGGCACTGCCCTGACCTCCCCCACTACAGGAACCCCCCGCCTCAAGGCCAGAACCGAAGATCAGGTCGAGGGTATTCCCCCCCCTCCCCAACGTGGGTCAGGCAGGGGACCTCCTGGGACAAATCCATGGTTCCCATGGCGGCCATGAATTCTCACTCCGCTCCTACAAGGCCGGCATCGGCATAGATATTGAAGTCCCCCAGGACCAAAGTCCTGGAGGAGCCCAGCGCCACCTCCAAGGCCAGCTTTGCTAGAGCGGCAAGGGATGCTGCTGGACACCCTGGTATACCAGCAGCACCCTTAGCTTGCCCCCAGCCAAATCAAACACCACATGGAGGGCCTCAATACGTGAAATCTCCTTAACTGGATATCTCCTAACAGGCCAGTCCTCTCTAAAAATAATCACACCATACCACCTCCCCGGCCACCCATGTGGGGCTGGTGCTGCACGGCATACCCGGCCGGAACGAGATCGACTAAAGTTGGTCCCCGCCATCTCGTCCAGCAAGGTTTCCATAATACATGCGAGGTCCACAGCCCCGTCCGAGATTACATCCCGGACAATTGGGGCCTTGTTGACAATGGGCCGCGCATTTAGCAACAATGGTTGGACCTGGCTCTTCCCTCCACCCCAGCGGGGGGATGGCAAGCCACACCTCCCGCAGGCACCTAGGTCCCCTATGGGCACGAGCCATCCAATCCCATGGGCCATGTGGCAGAAGCTGCCACCAGTAGCAGCAACCCTGTCCTTTCCAGCTGACCTCCACTGACACCCTGGCTTCCAGTTGCTACTAGGCCTGATTTTGCAACCGGCCGCATGGTAGGATTTGGCAATCCCAGGGGAAGGTACAGCCAGGTAACCTCCCCAAGGACCAATGACAATTGAGGGGTAGGGGGCTTTTAAAAGGAAAAGCCACACCTCTCAGGGCTCTCTTCCATTTTGTCTTCTGTGTNTAGGGGGCTTTTAAAAGGAAAAGCCACACCTCTCAGGGCTCTCTTCCATTTTGTCTTCTGTGTGCTCTGGACACTGACTTGGTGCTGAGGAGCTGAGGGAATGGCTCCTAGCCTGTTTGGACTAAACTGAACCTAAGGACTGGACCCCTTTGCTGCAAGGCAAAGGTGCACTTCGAGCAGTGAGTAATTGAATGTTACATCTGAGGGACCAGTTTAGGCTAGATGCTTCTAAAAGGGCTATTATGCCTAAACAGTTCTAATCAATTACTTTTGCTCAAGGATTCAAAATACCTCACATGGTTGTAGCCTGTGATGATGGGTTTATGTTATCAGTAAAGTATTCTTTTGTTTGATCTAAAAGGGGTGTGTGTGCGTGCGTGCGTGCGTGCGTGCGTGCGTGCGTGCGTGCGTGCGTGCGTGCGTGCGTGCGTGCGTGTGAGAGAGAGAGAGAGAGAGAGAGAGTGTGTTAGCTAATACGCCTCTGTACGCTCACGCAGCAGAACCTGGGAACTGTTTTTAATCTAGCTTGCGAGCTGGGCTGTTATAAAGAAGTAGAAGGGGTCTCATTCTCCCCAGAGGGATGAGGCGGGAACCTGTATAAATAAGCTCTGGGGTGGTGGCAGCGGGTAAGAGGCCAGTAAAAAGTGGGTAACGGGGTGCCGGGAGGCTGGGGCGAACCCCAGTGGGCTCCGTTATGCCACAACTGGTGGCAGCGGTGGGATTGACCCCCAAGAAGGTGGGATAGATCCCCAAGAAATAGTGATTGATCCCCAAGAAAGCTACACACACAACGCTAGTTCCCAAAATCTTTTGTTTGGCTTAGCAGCAAGCAAAGTAGTGTTAAGTGTTTCATTGTTAGGCTAATCAGAGCAGAGAAAAGGGCTCTTCTGGCCAAACTGAGAAATTCTTTCAGCTATTGGGATGGTAATTTGCTGAGGGGGGGGGAGGGGGAGACACACCCTAGCAAACTGGTTTTGGAACCAGGGGATTATTTTTTTTAGATTTTTTTTTTTTCTTTCCTTCAAGAGGTTTTAGTTTTGAACTTTGAGCAAAACAGATCTGAATTAATCTGGGCTGGTTCGACTGGATAGGGCTTAGATAAGCAGTGCAAGGGCAAGAAGGTGCATGAGTTCTGGAAAACAGAGAGGCACCCTGCTGGGAGTGCCCAAGGGACTCCATAAACTCACTAAAGCTGACCTTGTAAAAGAAGCTCAGAAGAGAGGCCTACCCACTGAAGAGCTTACTAATGAACAGTTAAAACAGCATATAAAAACCTTCAAAATGTCAGGAAAAGACCAGACTGGAGATCTAGCGGCAGGAAGGGGAGCAACCCTTTCCTTTGAAGCGACCGGTGATACCCCTGAGCAGCAGGACCTGATCCGGGCGCAGCTACGTCTTAAAGAGAGGAAGCTCGAGGAGTTGAAGGCCCAACGAGAAAACAGGGCAGCTCAGCGCCAGCATGAGAAGGAGCAGCTGGAGGCCCAGGTGAGGCGCGAGAAGGAGCAGCGTTAGGCCCAGGAAACTCAGCGCAAGCATGAGGCTGATATGCTCCAGCGAAAGTTGGCTGCACCCCACAGGCTGACACCAAAAGACTTCACTCCCTACAAAGAGGGGGACAACCCTGAAGTGTTCCTGAGTGGTTTTGAAAAGCAGGCTCACAGATGGGGCCTGAATGAAGAGGAGTACATGCGCTATGTGGCTGGCTTGCTTACAGGAACCATGTTGGTGATATGTGATGGTCTGCCCTCTGAGTCTGCTAATAACTACAAAGCTTTTAAAGAGGCGGTATTTAAACGCTTCAAACTGGGTCCTGACTATTTCAGGAAGCAGTTCTTTTCCATGTGCCCTCAGTCCGGGCAGACCCTGACAGCTTTTACTGCCCAGTTGGGGGAAGCCCTAAGAAAAGTGGGTAAAGGGGGCCCAAGCTGAGACCTGGGAAAAGCTCATGAGCTTGGTGGCACTTAATCAGTTTTACTTCTGCTGTCCCCAGGAAATCAAACACCTGGTTAAGGACAGAGAGCCCAAAACCCCAGAGGAGGCAGCAGACATTGCTGACAGGCTGTTGCTGAACAGGGATGGGATTAGGAAAGATCATACCCGCTTTGGGAAGGATCAAAAAGGGTTTCAAAAAGGAGGGAACAGAGGGGAGGTAAACCCCAAGCGGGAGGGGGGATTCCAGGGGCCTG
>QEPC01015731.1:1202074-1224084 GCA_003113815.1 Sphenodon punctatus | reverse complement strand
GACATACCCCTCCACCTGACTTCCCTCTCTCACAGGGGTCAGGTCACCCCCCCACCAATACTCCTCCCCACGCCCCTCTGCTGCCACCAGGGGGGGCACTGGGGCACCCTCACCCACCCACCTACCTTCTAACCATCCCTCCTGCACCCCCCCACCCTTCCTCCCTAGCCCTGAACAGAAAAAAACCCTACCTGCCAATAACAATTCCCCTGAATCCCCTACGGCCCCGAAGTGCTTCTCCCTTTGGCCCGCGGCGAAGCCACTGGCAGTTGGGCTCAATAGCCTCCCAGCCACTTCCTGGTGGGGGAGGGGACAAGTTGGCCCTCGCAACCAGCTTCTTCGTTCCCCCTCAACCCCCGGCACTCTCAGTTCTCTAAATATCAGAAGCGGAAGCGCAAATTGTTTGTTGCATTTAGAGACCTGTCATCAGCCTTTGAGATGATATGCAGAGAAAGATTATGGTCCGAGTTAGACCATCTGCGTATAGATAAATGGTTATTGGTATTGATACAGTCTTTATACACAGGAACCTCCTTGAGGGTGAGAATGCTGCCAGAGGATATCCTGTCAGAGCAGGTATAGATCTATAGAGGAGTTCGGCAGGGCTGTCTCCCGGCCCCAATATTATTTAATCTTTGTCAACTCTTTGATCCTGGAACACAAGGACCCAGGGAATTACCATCCCCCTCGTATCGGTGACAAGAAAATTTACCTACTGATGTATGCAGACAACAGTCCTGTTTTCCCTTAGCAAGCGGGGACTAGACCGATCACTAGACGATTTTGGGGTTAGATGCCAGGAAAGGTATTTACAGATAAACTACGATAAGACTAAGACGATGGTCATAACGAGACATTATAGTAAATATTCTTGGGCCCTGCAGGAATATCGCCTGGACCAAGCTAGAACCTATAAATATCTGGGTGTTATCTTGGCAGACAATGGTGCTTGGTCCCCCCCCATATAGAGGCAACTAAAGCCAAGACTCAGTTGAAATCTTTGGCCATTTTGCGCCTTCACTATCATTTGGGGCAACGTTGTATCAGAGCTGTACAAAGGGTCTTGGAGACCAAGGTGATGTTGGAAATACATTCCTTTGGTTGCATCCCCCCAAGCACCTCATCCTGTTTGTTTGCTAGAAACACTAGGAGTAGACAGACAGATCAGGGAACCCTTCCCCCATCCTATCTGTCCTACTCCTGACAGGACCTGTTTGGTCAATCTCCTCCCCCAGGAGGTTTCTCATCTCTTTGTGTCTCAGAGAGCTTCCTTCCTCCCTCCTGAACACGCCTAGTCTCAGGACTTGGTATAGATGTAGGCCTTTCCTATCCTACATGTATTTCCTAATAAAGCTACTTAAGCTTAAGTATGCTTCCTGCCTGCTTATTGATGTTTAGCTACTCACACTCCTCTGTAAACTCTGCATTGGGCAAATGGATGCAATGATCTCACAGTCCTTGCATTTCCAACAGGGTTATGGGCCCAGACACCCAAAAGGCAGCGCAGAGTGAGTAAAATTGAGTGCTAGCATTAATCTTAAAGGCAGAAAAGAAAAGAAAGATTTTAGTCTCTGTGACCATGGATTCTATGCTGAAGGTCTCCATTCCAGAGAGGCTCACTGGAGCAACAAACTATGAAGCTTGGAGTCATAATGCAAGGATGGCACTGGGAGGACAAGGCCTAAGGAAAATGCTGGAGTCCAACAGACCTACAGATGCAGGGGCAGCACAAGAACTCTGGGATGAGAAAAATGACAAAGCTATGGCAATCATCTCAATGTCGGTGAGTCAGCGTTTACATGTGCACATACGTGACAAGTTAACTGCAAAAGATATGTGGGAAATTTTACAGAGACTGTATCAAGGGAAGTCAAATATATCAAAGATACAAATGCTTAAAAGACTTTGTAATATGAGAATGGATGAGAGTGAAGATTTTTCAGCTCATGTTAATGGCCTGCTTGAACTAGTCAGGAGACTGGAAAATCAAAAGCTGAATTTACCAGATGAATTGATAGTGGCATTTCTGCTGAACTCTTTACCACCAACTTTTCAAACAGTCTGTCAGATAATAGAAATGCAGGATAACCTATCTTTGGATGTTGTTATTCAGAAACTTGAGGAATTTAATATGGCTCAAACTAATGAACAGCCAAACTTTTCCTCACAGCTTGCCTGCAAGGCAGCTGAGAACAAGAAGCCTTTTGCAAATTCAAAAGGATCTGCAAGAGTTAAGCGTTGCTTCAATTGCGGGGAAACCACGCATCTCGCATATCAATGCACCAAGCAAGAAGTTCCCAGCTTCTCTGCAAAGAACAAAGGGAGCCATGATAGGGCTTTCAGCCTGGTTGAGGAAAAAGCATCTCAACTTAAAAATGTGGAAGGAATAGAATGTGAGACTGCTTCACATGATTTCTTTGTTGATTCTGGAGCAACTAAAAATCTTATAAAGGACAAAGACAGATTTATTGATCTGGATAGGACTTATAGAACTCCTATAAGATTGGCTAATGGAGAGAAAGTTTATTGTCAAGGAAGAGGCAGGGCTAAACTCATATGTCATCTGGGAAACGGTGAGGAAATGAAAGTTACCATTGAAGAAGCTCTATATGTCCCAGAATTGGATCATAATTTTATAAGTGTCAAGTATGCTGTACAGAAAGGTTTTGCAGTGCATTTTGAAGGGAAATATTGCAGAATTTCAAAGGAAAAGGAGCTTTTTATGCGAGGAATGCTGGATTCAAATGGCCTATTCAAGGTAGATTGCTTGCAACAGGATCAGTATGCAAATGCTGCAAAAGATTGCAGACATAAGAACTGTGAAAGCAAATGGCACAGAAGGATGGGCCATAGAAATGCAGATGTGTTGCATGCACTTCCAGACCTAGTTAAACATTTTAAAATGAACTCATGTGCAACTAAAGATGAGAGATGTGTTTGCTGTGTAAAAGGAAAGGGAACTAGGCCCTCCTTTCATCAGAGCAAGGAGGAAGCCACACAGCACCCCCTACAGCTCATTCATAGTGATATCTGTGGTCCTATGAAGACAAAAACAATTGCAGGAAACCAGTATGCATTGACTTTCATAGATGATTTTTCCAAGTTCACGTTCACTTACTTGATTAAAGAGAAAAGTCAGGTGCTGGAGAAATTTAAGGAATATGTTGCAAGAGCCAGCAATAAGTTTGGAAGATCACCTCAGATCCTAAGGTCAGATAATGGAGGTGAATATGTTTCAAAACAGATGAAAGAATTTTTGAAGCAAAAAGGAATTGAACACCAGACAACCATCCCGCATACACCAGAACAAAATGGAGTAGCAGAAAGAAAAAATCGCTCTCTCATAGAGATGGCGAGATGTATGCTTTTGGATGCGAATCTGCCAAACAAATACTGGGGGGAAGCAGTAATGACTGCCACATACCTGCAGAACAGGCTCCCAACCAAAGGTGCAAAAGCAACACCTTATGAACTATGGCATGGGAACAAGCCCAGTGTGGGGCACATTAGAGTGTTTGGCTCTAAAGCCTATGCTTATATCCCAAAGGCCAAAAGGACCAAACTTAACACCAGATGTGAAGAAGGGATACTTGTTGGCTATGCACAAGGATGCAAGGGATACAGAGTAATGGACACTGACACTGGAAATGTGAAGATAAGCAGTGTGGTCTATTTTGATGAAAATGAAAAGGGAAGCACTGATCAAATGCCAGACCTAATGAGGCCAAGTTCATCAAGACAGAAAAAGCCTGCAGAACTGCAGATAAAAGATGAAGCTGAAGTTTCATTTGATTTGACCATGTTCAATCAACCTGAACCAGAAAGGGGCACTGACACCAACACTGATGCTGATGCTGAAACTGAAGCTGAAGCAGAACCAGAACCGAGACGTTCTGAAAGACACAACAGAGGAATACCAGCAGCAAGATTCTCCTACGCGGCAAAAGTGGAGGAACTGCAGGAGCCCTCAACATGGCAAGACATTCAAAAATGCAAACCAGTGAGGCGCACACAAATGGAGAGATGCGGCCAAGGAAGAAATTGAGTCTCTTAATAAAAATAAAACATGGACACTCACAAAGCTACCTGAAAACAAGAAGGCCGTCAGATGCAAATGGGCCTTCAAGACCAAGCATAATGCAGAAGGGGAAATCACACGCCACAAAGCGAGATTAGTGGCCAAGGGATATTCCCAAAAATACGGCGAAGACTACGATGAAACCTTTGCTCCAGTAGTAAGGCACACCACAATAAGAACACTCCTCAGCATAGCAGCTGCAAGAAAAATGGAAGTACAGCACTTAGATGTGAAGACTGCATTCCTACATGGCGATATCAAAGAGGACATGCAGCAGCTGCCGGGATTCAAAGAACCTGGGAAGGAGAAACTTGTGTGCAAACTTCAAGAGTATCCTTGCATTTCCAACAGGTGATGGCCATGATGTTATAGGGGGTACAAATTTGGGGCAGTGGACAGAAGGTGGCAGATAGATTAGACCCAGTAATAAGCCAGTTTTGGAAAAGAGTTTTGAGACTTCTGCCATCTGCAAACTCTGCGATGATAGCTCTGGAACTGGGAACTTATTCACCGAGAGCAAGGGTGGAATTATGCCTTTTGAATTTTTTGGCTAGATTAAGGGAAGCACCGAGAACTTCGTTACTATCTCTTGCCATGGAAGAGAAACAATCGGATGTGATTTGTGGTGTGGACTCATGGTGGCTGGAAGTCAAATTCCGCTTAGCGTCCCTAGGCTTTTCAGAAACTAGCCTGCAGAACTACCCTACTACTCCTATTAAAAGACTGCTGAAACAGCATATTTGTGATATGGATAGGTAATGTCTGAGGGCCTCTGCCTCTGGTGCCACTACTGCCCCCTATTACAAATATCTTTTAACCACTTGTAGGGGGAGTTTTTACCTGCATTCAATTACTGATCCAGTCTTGAGGGCTGCTTTCACCAGACAAAGATTTCAATTAATGTGTACAGCTGTGCTAGTGGGTAGGTATCAGGGTACTCCATATTCAGAGTGTTGTTGCCCCTGCGGTGGCAGTATTGAGGACTTGGAACACTATTTGTTTCTATGCCGTCCACCGTAGTCCGCTCCGGGCGGCTGTTGGATGGGAGGATGAGCGACCTAGGATACATTAGCTTATTTTTCTCTTGAGTGACAAAGTCCCCTCGAGAACTAAATTAGTAGCAATTTTTTCTGCAAGAATTAAGAAGATCCATAGTGGATATATGCCCAACTTGATGCCTCCTTCCAACGATGGTGCTAGTTAATGATTTTCTGGCTAACCTGTTTTACTTCCTCATTATGCACTGTCCCTGGGATGATTTTTCCGGTTATTCATTATTTTAACCATTCAAATTTGTGTATTGACAACTTTGTATTTCGGGTTATGGTTGACATTTCACCATCCCCTTATTGCATTATTCTATTGATATTTTATCTCATTTTATTTATTATGTTTTTTGTTGTTGTGATGGCCATGTGGCTAAACAATTTATATATATTGCTTTATGCTCAATTTCTTTGCAGTACATTGGTTTTGAGCCAGTGTTGCATCTCTGGGCAAAATGTTGGGGAGTTGGTGGAAGGATGGTAAATCCAATCCTAATCCAAAGAAGCCCCACCCTAGAGAGGCCCTGCCTCTTGACCCAGCAGCACCTAACAATACCGACAACTATAAAAGAGGTGGTTACTTTGAAACTGTGGAAGGTTTTATTATTTATTTATTACAAATACTTATATCCCGCACCCTCCTGCACATTGGCAGCTTGGGGTGGCAAACAACATAACACACAATCACACACACACACACACACACACACACACACACACACACACATATATATATATATATATATATATATATATATATATATATATATATATATGTGTGTGTGTGTGTGTGTGTGTGTGTGTGTGTGTGTGTGTGATTGTGTGTTATGTTGTTTGCCACCCCAAGCTGCCAATGTGCAGGAGGGTGCGGGATATAAGTATTTGTAATAAATAAATAATAAAACCTTCCACAGTTTCAAAGTAACCACCTCTTTTATAGTTGTCGGTATTGTTAGGTGCTGCTGGGTCAAGAGGCAGGGCCTCTCTAGGGTGGGGCTTCTTTGGATTAGGATTGGATTTACCATCCTTCCACCAACTCCCCAACATTTTGCCCAGAGATGCAACACTGGCTCAAAACCAATGTACTGCAAAGAAATTGAGCATAAAGCAATTGTCTTTAGTCTTAAGTCTTTAAAAGTCACTGTTTTGACGAGTATGGTGACTCAGTTAATTGTAATACTATCTAATATTTGACCAGTCGGGACCATTTGTAGAGAGTGAAGTATACAAGGGCAAAAGAGTGTTTGTGAGCAATAATAATGAATGGTGGACTTGATTGCGGTCTTGGTTCCACTTGTGTAAATCAAAAGTAATTTCACTGAAATGTAAAGTTATAGATGGTTGTCATGCTGCGGTGTTAAAACTGGAATGAGAATAGAAATGGGTTGAGGCTGTGCTTTCTAACTTATACTTGAAGACACTTACTGGGATGCTTGAAGAATGACCAAGCTTCCTTATCAAGGTCACCCATTTCCTTTGTGCCTCTCAAATCCCCCAGTTGGGACACTTGTAGCTTGGGGACTCTGAGCTTAGAGCCAGGAGAACCAACATGTATGTCTCCTTTCCCATAGGCAAGACTGCAGGGGGTATAATGTGGTGTCAGACCCCAACCTTGAACCCCCACCCTCAGGGTTCCTGGAGTAGCAGCCATCCTTCCTGTGTCACACTTTGGGCTGCTGTGAGCCCAGCCTCTCCCCACAAGAGACCTCCCTGTTCTGCCCTACCCACGCTCTGCTACCTGTCCACTATCAGCCACTATCACACCTCTCAGTCTCTTTGTTGGTTGCCTGCCAGCCAGCCTATAAAGCTTGCTGATAGTACTAGGAAGCTGGCCCCTGTGCTTACTTCAGGGGCATAGCAAGGTTGAGAAGGGCCCGAGCTCAAGCCTCAGTTATGGGCCCCTCATGTGCACGCGTGCAAAGCACGCACACGCTCTGAAAAAAGTGGGTGGAGCTTAAAGGATGGGGCAGGGCTTAAGGGATGGGTCAGGGCCTGCTGACCGCTTCTAAATATACAAAATCCAGCGGCTAGGAGTTATAATTGTGGCCACAGACAAGCATGGCCTCCCAATGCTTCCCACCTCCCCAGCCGAGCATCTACCACCACTCCCCAGGAGTGGTTCCACTGCAGGGGCAGCCGGGCAGGCCATGAGGCAGGCACAGGGAGACTGACTGCATCCACTGCCTTACTGGGGGAAGGGGGTGAGCTTAGCCAGTCTGGCCTCCAGGGCCTGTTGCTTCTTGCTGCCGCCTGTGCCTTGTGCACGCATGCAGTGCAACTAGTCCAGAGGTGCTGCTATCAAACACACCAGACACCCAAAATGCAACTAGCTTATTAAGTGCATTATCCCATGAAAAGATACATATAAAAAGCCAGTTCAGTTGTGCCCCATAATCAGTTCATGCTGCCCCCACCCAATAACCAGTTCATTTGTGCTCCTGCCCCATATAATCAATTCACACTGATTCACCAGTTCAGTTGTGCCCCCATAATCAGTTCATGCTGCCCCCACCCAGTTCATTTGTGTCCCTGCCCCCATATAATCAATTCACATTGATTCACCAGTTCAGTTGTGCCCCCATAATCAGTTCATGCTGCCCCCACCCATAACCATTTAATTTGTGCCCCCGGGGCAGCATGAGTTGATTAAATGGGGAGTACAAATTAACTGGTTATGGGGTGCGGGTTTAAAGACAGTATTCCTGTTAGCAATAATTTCACTAAGAAGAGTTAGAGAAATAGCAGCCATAATAATCTCAGAACCATATTTGCAGATTTATTTTCCAAGATGAATAGATATTGCTTTACATCCTAAATTCCTACCTAAGATAGCATAAGACAGACAGTTGTGAGAATGTGGCCTTTTTTACACAGGCCTCTCCCACCCAAGAACACACAGATTTCTGTGTGTTCATGGGGTGGGGGTGGGGAGCCCCATATGAACAATGTGGTGCACGCACCCATGGTGTGTGGGGGTGCATGCACGCCTGCCTAACACGCATCCCCACTTCCACACCCCCACTCATCCCCACGCACAGAAACTGGGGGAAATGGCGGTTACTCCGTGGGTGTGGATGAGTGGGGATGCACGTGCAGCCGTGTGCGTGCCCTGTCCATGCACTGGTGTGCCCACGGACCTCCCCCACCCGGCAGAGCCATGTAAAAATAGCATGTGAGGAGACACTAGAACAGAAGGTTGCTACCTTGTAAACAAGGTTCTTTGAGATGGCTCTAAACATTCTCACAACACCCACCTTTCCAGCCCCACATGGAATTTTTTCCTTATATTTCTAGAAAGGGTTGAAAGTAGCTGTCATTCTGAGGGGAAGAGTGTTTTTTATACTAGAGGAGCTCGAGACCATCATGTGGTCTATTATTTGAATAGGGTGAGCGTGCACAACTGTTGTGAGAATGTTAGGAGCCATCTCAAAGAACCTTCTTTACAAGGTAGCAACCTTCTGATCAGCGCATGGGCAGGAGCGGTTTGTAAACAAACAGCTTTATCTCCCTGATCTGTGTCCCGACTCCCGCTGCTGCTGCAGCGCTACTAGGAGGCAGAGGCAGGTGAGGGATAGGGACAGGAGCCAGGGAGGGGAGGCAGCAGAAGAACTTAGGCTGCATTCTCACCTGGCGGTGGCAGTAGCAGGAGGGGCCGGCAGCTGGGAAAAGAGCCGGTGCAGATCTGCCGGGCTCTTTTCTGGCGGTTCCTCCGCCCTCCCGCCTCCCTCACCCCTCCTGCTGCCCCCACCTCAGGTGAGGGGGCTGGCCCTGCCTCAGGCTGGCCCTGCCTATGCCCCCCCAGGGCAGGGCCCGGGTGCAAATGCGCCCCCCGTGCCACAGTAGCTACCCCACTGGCTTGCTTGCTTTCTGGCCCTGCTAGGGCTGGTTCAGAAAAGCAAATCCAATTTCAGCGATGAGTTCCACAAAACTGGAGTGGCTTGTCAGAATTCCAACCAAAATAATTTCTCAGTTGGAATTTTGACTGGACCATTTTGTGCATGCACAAAAGATCTCTCTCTCAAAAAATGGTCTGATTGGAACAGACTGAACTGCCAGTGAGAGTTCTCCGGTCCCAATGGAATCAGAACCAAGCAAAAAAATTTAGTTTCAGCCCGATGTCTTACTTCCTGGTCCCTCTGTGGTCTTGTTCTCTTTGGCTTTGATCCCTGTGCTCCAGTCCGGTTCTCCTCACTCTTATTTCTCTCTCTCGCTCTCTCTCTCTCTCTCTCTGGCTCCCCTCATCTGTGCTCCCTGTGTTTCCCTTCTTGCTCCTGCCTCAGCCTTGAACTCGTATTTCCCTCCATCCCTTACTTGCTCTATGCCCCAATCCTTACCCGATGGTCCAACAACGAGCCTCAGCCCACATGTTCACCCATGTCCTGCATGTCCCTCATCCCTGTGGCCCTGACAGTAGAGCTGAAATGAAAAATCTCTCCAAGCGCTGTTTCTGATGGAAACCGTTCTTTCACCTTCATTTGTGTGAGAAGGAAGTCTACTGGCATTTTCAGTATTTTTCATGATTTTCCATTATTTTGTGCCATTTTGGTAATTTCTACTAATTTTCAGTCATCATTTCCGGTATTATTGGTAATACCAGAAATTACTGTACAATGACAGTGCCAATACTTACAGGACCGGAAGCGTGGAAGCAGAAAACACCAACAAATGGCAGAAAGTGCTCCCAAAAGGTCAGTATTTCCCAATGGAACAAGAGCACCTGCTCTTGCTTCAGGCCTCTCGCTTCAGGCCTAACTGACAGCAGGGGAGGAGATGGGATGGACACCACAGCATGTGTAGACACCCATGCCTGGTGTTAGGCTTCTACTCAGCTACGTAACTGGTGCAAGATAGGGTAGCTCCCAGGATGCTGTAAGCAGCATTGGGGAGGACATGATACAGGGAATCAAGGACTTCCTCATAGTCTCATTTTACCACTTTCCCCCAATGCAGATATCTGCAGCAATAAGTGTCATTCTGGCTTCACTGCACCTCTATAGGAGTTTCCTATCTGCTTCAGGGGTAGCTGTGAAAGGACTGCCATTTTGTCTAATTTCAGTTGGAGGTTATCCCAGGATGAAGCACTTTACACACACACACACACACACACACACACACACACTTTATATATTTGTTCTTTGGTTTTCGTTTTGTTCCTGGGTAAGTCCCAGGAGTAAGAGATGGAGAACAAAGTCAGCAGCTGTTACTGTTAAGTAACAGTAGTCCAAAGAGAGAGTACATAGTTCCCCAGTTTTAACCTCCGCCCCCCAAGACCACTCTGCCCCCATCATTCAGCTGCTGGGAAATTCAAATGCTGGTAGGGAGGCTGTTGGCAGGCAATCTCCTCTTTAATTTCAATCTCTGTTGTCTGCAACCAAAACTCAGAGGAATTGAGTTTCCTGCCTTGCTAGGGCTGGTTCAGAAAAGCAATTCCTATTTCATGGAAAAGTTCCATAAAACTGGAACAGCTTATCAGAATTCCAACAGAAAAATTATTTCAGTTGGAATTCTGACGAGACCATTTTGTGCATGTCAGAAGTGCTTACCTATCATCATTTTAGTTCTGCTTCCCCTTGCTGAAGCTGCCCTAAGAAAGGGCCTTTTAACAATGTGTTACTTACATAGCAGGCATCTTGGTTATGAGACAATGGGTGTAAACAGACAGACGTAGAGTCTACCCACTGCCAGAGCTGCACTGGGGGTGCTCCCCCGTGTCCACCTGCTTCCAGCTCTGCTTTGGTCCACTTTAGATGGACCAGCAGATTTCCACAGGACGCAGGGTACCCACGCAGTGCCCCCTCCCCCATAGAGTTGCAGCTGCTCACTTGAAGTTGCGACTGCCAGCCTAGAGTGTCATGGTGCTGACTGGGTCAAGCCATTGGCCTGGTTTGGCCAGTCTGCTCCATGTAGCATGCTCTGGGATCTTCGAGTGTCTCTAGCAGGACTACCCCACTTTACACATCTGGTCAGCACCTCTACATGAACCAGTCAACCAGGGGGTGAAGCAGTTGGCATGGGCAGAAGTGGGGCTGCTGTCCATCTAAAATAGGGTTGCCACCTATGATTATTAATTATTATTATTACTATTATTATAAGCATTTATATAGTGCCAGCGATGTACCTGGTGCTTTACAGAGAACAAGATAGATACGGTCCCTGCCCGAGACCTTACAATCTAAAGACGACAGGGGGAGGGGAGATGGGGAGGGGGAACAGAGGGAAAGACAAGGGATGCAGCATTCATGAGGATGCAAGAACTCAGGTACACTCTCTTGGCTTGATTACAGTACATTGGGAGTTTGCAGATAACAGGTGGGGGATAATCCTGGGTGGGGATGATTAGCAGGAGTTCGGAAGGGCAGGGTGGAAGAGGTGGGTTTTGAGGAGGGACTTGAAGGTACGAAGGCAAGGTGGATGTGGGCAGGGAGGGAGTTCAAGGCATGTGGGGCAGTGAGGGAGAAGGAACAAAGGCGGTTGGGAGAGCAGGGGAGGGTGAGGGAGGGGATGGAAAAGGAGTGGAGTGCTGAAACAGGGGTTCGGAGGGAGATCAGAGCTAAAGTATAAAACCACAAACNGGGGGGGGAGTGAGGTTGTGAAGAGCTTTGTAGGTGAAGATGAGGAGCTTGTGCAGAATACGCTCAGGAAGGGGGAGCCAGGGGCGAGAGGAGAGCATCGGCTGCACATGGTCAAAGCAACGGGCTAGGTGGATAATCCTAGCAGCAGAGTTTTGAGCAGAGATGATGGGAGAAAGGCGAGAGTGGCAGTGAGGCGTGAGATGACCAGGACGTGAATGAGAGTTTTGGCAGAGGAGACCGACAGAAAAAGGCAGATCTTAGCAATGTTGTGGAGGGAGAAGCAGCAGCATTTGGCCATGGAGTCAATGTAGGGTTTGAAGGTAAGGTGCGAGTCAAAGATGAAGCCCAAGCTACGGGCTTGGGGGACAGGGAGGATAGAAACACCGTCAATGGTAATTGACAGGGAAGAGGGAGAGGAAGGATTGAGAGGGAAGATAAGGAGTTCAGTTTTCACCATATTCAGTTTGAGTTGGTGTTGAGACATCCAGGCGGAGATCTCAAGAGAGGCAGTTGGTGAGGCGAGCTTGAACAGAGGGGGAGAGGGAAGGAGTGGAGAGAGAGGTTGAGTGTCATCAGCGTATAGGTGGTACTGGAAACTGCAGGAGGCAATAAGTTTGCCTACGGAATGGGTGTAGTTAAAGAGGAGAGGGCCAAGGACAGAGCCTTCGGGAACCCTGACCGAGAAAGGCAGGGAGGAGTTAGGAAGAGATACACTGAAGGAGCGGTCAGAAAGGTAGGAGGAGAACCAGTCGGGGACAGTCCCGGAATCCCAGGGAGTGAAGCGATTCAAGCAGGAGCGAGTAGTCAACAGTGTCAGAGGCAGCAGAGAGATCAAGGCCAAGAATAGAGTAAAGGCTGTTGGATTTAGCTACAAGAAGATTGTTGGTGATCTTAGCCAGAGCGGTTTCAGTGGAGTGAAGGGAGCGAAAGCCAGATTGGAGGGGGTCAACGGAGGAGTTGGTGGAGAGGAGGTCGAGGCAACGGGAGTAGACAACCCGTTCAAGGAGTTTGGAAGCAAAAGGGAGGAGCAAGACAGGACAGTAACTAGAGGGTTCAGAGGGATCCAAAGTGGACTTTTTGAGGATGGGGGAAGACAGTGGTGTGTTTAAAGGCAGAGGGGAAGAGGTTGATGATGTGCAGGAGGGGAGGAGCAACGGTGGAAGCAATGGAGGTCAGGAGGTGGGAAGGAGGGGTTGGAGGAGGAGAGCAGGGAGGAGATTTCCTCAAGGGAGGGGGGAGGGAAAGAGGACAGGAGAGAGGGGGGGGAGAAGGAAGAGGGAGGGGTGGAGTGGTAGGGGGAGAGGACTTGGAAGTGATGTCTAGGC
Organism: Sphenodon punctatus; assembly: GCA_003113815.1. Lineage (NCBI taxonomy): Eukaryota > Metazoa > Chordata > Lepidosauria > Sphenodontia > Sphenodontidae > Sphenodon > Sphenodon punctatus. Next base: position 1,211,063 of record QEPC01015731.1, on the reverse strand, counting down.
GGATCTTGTCAGTTTTAGAGGTGAAATAGAGAGCAAGATCCTGAGTGGAAAAAGAAGAGAGAGGAGCGGGACGGGGGAGTTGAGAAGGGCATCAAAAGGTGGAAAAGAGGTAGTGAGGGTCCCGGGAGCAGGAGGCATAGTACTATGCCTCAATGCGTGAGGCATAGTACTGCTGTCTAGCAAGGGAGATAGACTTGAGCAACCTATAGAGATTGTTAAGGAACACTTATGAAAAATACATGTTGCAGGTTCCTGCATTGGCACCTAAGGCATGTTGCAGCCCTTAGGCACCAATGCAGGGCCCTGCAACATGTATTTTTCATGTGTTCCTTTAAAATCTCTGTAAGTGGCAACCCTAGTCTAAAAGCACCCAATGTAACCACCACCAGGTGCCCTTAACCCTTACTGATCAAGCCTTTGGCTTTCCAAAGTGCATCATCATCTTTTTAGTTCTACTTCCGCTTGCTGAAGCTGCTCCAAGAAAATGATCTGTTACTTATGTAGCAGATATGAAACTGCAAACACCTGGCAGCTTTCCCCTAATATGAGCTGCACTGCATTTCAAAGCACCATGCAAGCATCTGAAACTCATTTTCAGGATCTCCACAGCCCTCCCCATCACTGATTGGAAACTTTCTTTTATGAGATTCATTAGATCACAGCTGTGATTGATACTGCTGCTGATTGGACAATAGGGATCTTTCATGTTTCAAGTTGTGGTCACTGTCATCCTTAAAATTCATTAATAATTATAAATAGAATACTGTGGACATGTCAGCTTTCCAGCTCTGGAGGAGCCACATGTGGGTGGGGCTGAGTTAATTCCCTATCAAAGTCACTATAGTTCTAGTCCATACAGAGGGCATAACACTCACCCCTTTAGGAGGTATCAATAATATTGCCCAAATGGCAATCACTCAATGAACCCTTGACATGGCTATCAGCCAAACAATACTCAACAAGCATTAATTTATTCATATTGGGGCCCAGCACCTCCACCTAGGACTTTTAACACGCTCCCAGACTCCTCATCTCCCCTTATAGCTGGGCCTGTTCTATTGGGTAACAGGGCTTCTCCCAACAAGTGGCTCCCCAAACATAAATGCAACAAAGTTCTTCCCAACTGGGTACACAACAGGCTTTTAACATAAACCCATAGGCAACTCAATGTCTTTCAACCAGATCCCAGGCTCTGGGTGCTTCCTGGCTTTAGTACTATAGACAGTCCTTGGCTCTCTTTTGAGCCTTACAAATAAACAAAGTCCTAGCTCTTCCTTGAGAGAATCAAACAAAGAAGCAAGGTCGCACCTTCTGGTCCCACATCATCTGTGTAGATCAGGGTGCAGAGTTGTAGGGCCAGGGATTTTGAAGTTAGAGGCTTGCCTCCTGCAGTCGCTCAGTAGTAGGGTTTTTTTTTAGCCTGACTAAGATCAGCAGCCCAAATAGCAGCTTTCCTCATGTAGCCAAATGCCAACTTGCTTGTTTATAAGCTCCTCCCCTCAGTGGGATTGTCTGGAGCTAGCAAAGTCTTCTCCCTCAACCCTTTACAGCTGTATGTGCCTGCTGGAGGCTAATTAGCTAGCTGCAAAGAGGATCTCTCAGCTGCCTTCAATTACGACTGCAGCAGCTTGCTGGCATTTTGCTCGCAGCTTAGTTCTAGTGGATATTCTCCGTTTCTAGGCATCCACTCTTACAAATACACACCCATTACTCCTGCTGTTGGCAGCATTTGAGATGGTGGAGCAGCACTAGCTGTGTGCAAGGCTAGGGATGAGGACAGAATGCTGACTTACAAGGATGATAATTCTGGGGAGTGAATTAAAAATAAGCAAGCAAGCTTAAAGTACTGCTAAATTAATATCACATTGGACAACCAGGCAATCAAGAACTATCTGCACTACAGAACACACACCCATGCTATTGAAATTTCCTTTGTTTAGTACAGTGTACAACATGACTAGCTGAAACGTCCTCACCCACCTAGCAGGAGTTTAAATAAGGCATGCAGATGCCACACAGTTGTTTTGCAACTAAGATCTTTTTACACAAGGAAGTTTGGTCTAGAAATAATGAATACTGCAGTAAAGACCTGCTGGTATATGCAACATCCATAAGTTAATGCCTGCTGTATTAAGAACCGTAATTGACTATAGAGTCACCAGATGGCACTGCTAAGTTTATATGTACACGGAAGGGAGATGGGGTTTTACTGTTGATTCCTTTGTGTAACCACTCCTTCTTCCCTTCTCTCTCATTGTCTCAGTCTCTATTTTGTCTTACTACTAGTTAGATGCAACTAAGGATCTGTGTCTGAGAAAGCTTAAGTAAAAGTTCTGTTTTAAAACTTTCAGCTGCATTTGTCCTTACTGACTGCGAATCAGTTATTATTCTGCAACAAGACCCCCTTAGTGTCCTGTAGCTAAAAAGGCAAATTATAATTCTCTCTCTTAGCAGGGAGACATGCCCCGGACCGGTCTTCCCTGAAGGCATGTTTCTCCTCTTCCTTCCTAAAGTTCCAGTGAGACAACCTCCCCTCACCCAAACACTTTTTGTTGTGAAAATTAAAACCAATTGGGATGAAATTGACTCAGTCCAATTAATCCATTAAACAACAGTTGTTGGGGGGTTTTTTTTTGGGGGGGGGGGCCTTTCCCAGGACCTTTCCCCCATGTACCCTTCCTCTGAATTCTACCTGAAACACTGAGCTACAGGAAGTTCTTTGTCTGTAGGATTACTATACTTCCCCTTTAATCCAGGACATTTATGAAAACTACATCGTGCAAAGCTACATTGGACCCAGTGCAGCTCTGCACCATGTATTTTTCAAAAACGTCCTGGATTAGAGAGGTGGCATGACAAACCTACTTGTCTGGGACTCAAAACTGGGGGTGGGGGAAGGCGATGTGGGCATCCTTCTGCATGAAAGATGGAGCACATTCCCCTCTGTGATTGCATGCACCTAAGAAGGAAAGGTACAAAGTTTAGGATTATACAGTAATTGTACCTTTTTTTAATTGTAAAAAGGTACAAAGTTTAGGATTATACAGTAAAGTTTAGGATTATGCCAGGTAGAGAAATATGGTAAAGGAAGGAGGCATCCGTGAGAGAAGATTTTACAACGGCAGGGTGCTAAGAACTGTACATAGGACAAAAACAAAATGTTGTTTTGTTTCTTTCTATTTGCGCTTCCGACTATGGGAGCTCTCTTTTGACACACCCAATGACATTCTTAATTCTGCAACTTTAAACACTACCAGCTGTAATAGAAGAACCAGCACGAACACGTCATGCATGTGAAAATGGGTTTTGTTACTCATTCATTCCCCATTCCCTGTGCTACAAAAGTCCAAACCTACCACCTGAACGGAGTCAGACATACAACAATTTTATTTGTGACTGTAGACTTACCTAGTAATGTACTGGATTACCTGCAGTCATTACATAATGCACAGCTTGGGAAACACTGCCTCTTTCATAAATACAAACTCTTTCCTGTGACCCTGCTTCCATATATTTGTTTAGATGTGAAACCCAGGAAACCTATGGAGAAAAAATCCTGACTGAAATCAGCTGGGCGGACTATATAGAAGTAGTAGAAAATGCAGTTAGCTTTTCTATCTGAGGGCACACTCCTCCATCCATTGAAGTCAACAATTAAGCTCCCATTGACCTTAATGGGGGAGGATTGTACTCTGAATGTGATATGGGGGAGCTGATATCATCCCTTACCTTCCCCTCAGCAGCAGCTGTTTAGTGGGACTATGATTGGAATGAATCAACCAGAATCGGACTTAATTGCTAACTCCATTTCCTTTTGTGGTTTAATTGCATGCAAAACCTCATTCCATGTCATACGCTTAATTCTTTTGAAGCTTAAATAAGAACAATGTGGAGAAGTGTTTGACATGCTATCCTACTTCCACTTTGAACTACAGAAAGGGCTCATTCGTACAACATCCTTTCCCCTTGCCAACTCACCACTTCATCTGTGTTTGCCTTGTCCTGTACCGATGCAGGCACATAGCTGCTGATTTCCTGACATTTCAATGGCCCACGCATGCAATGGCCCTGCGTTTCAATGCATTGGATGGTAGAGAACAAGAGCACAGGAAGTGGTATGGATTTTACACACCATTCAGAATGCGACTTTGTGCCACTACCCACTCTATGGGCGCTTTTAGACTAGACAAATTTGCACATGGTTGGTAAAAAAATGCGCGTTTTCATGCTCGTTTAAACACCTAAACCATTTTAAATGAGCATTTGCCATGATCGTGTAAAAGTCAAAACTGTTTTGAATGTGGTTTTTAAATAATGCACATTTTTTAAAACCGGTTTTGAGCCTCTTTGATGATCGGGGGGGTGCCAAAACTGGTTTTAAAAAATGTGCATTATCTAAAAAACACGTTCAAAACAGTTTGGGCTTTTACATGATCATGGCAAATGCGCATTTAAAACGGTTTAGGTGTTTAAACGAGCATGAAAACACATGCATTTTTTTTTACCAACCATGCGCAAATTTGTCTCGTCTAAAAGCACCCTATGTGAACGAGCTCTTACCAATGGGAGGAAGTCTGCCACTGTCCATCATCTTGCAAATGTAAGACCGAGCTAAATCCTGCTTGTTTTAAACATGGGAGTATTCCCGTGGACTTTCTTTGGACTGTAGCCAAGGAAAGTCTACTCCTAAAGTGAGCAGAATTCAGCTCAAGTTTGCTAAAGAATTCTAATGTTTCATGGGCAGCTCAGGCATACCTCAGAGTATCATCATAATGGGTGTAAACAGACGGATGGCAGCGCCTGGACTGGCCCATCCATGTGAAGGCAACCTACCAGATGTTGAAGCAGAGCAGGCGTAACCTGCTCTGGGGCAGCTCCACTGGCCACAATCCAGAACATCTTGGACTGGTGCCAGTGGAGCGGATAGGCCAAACGCGGGTCATCTGTCCAGAGTAGACACTGCAGCTCACACTTCCGGCTACCCATTGTCCTGGAAACACCATAGAGTTGCAGGAACCAGTCTAGAGCATCAGGTGATCTGCCTGCAACCCTATGGTATGTGTGTGTGTGTGTGTGTGTGTGTGTGTGTGTGTGTTGGGGGATGCTGCGCAGGTAGCCCGCTGCCAGGGGAAGCTGCTGGGTCCATCTAAAGTGGACCCAGGCGGGGCTGGAAGCGGGTGGATGTGCGGTTTCACCCCTAGAGCAGCTCCGGGGGTGGGCAGTCCTGCATCTGTCTAAAAACACCCATTGACTTGCACTGCTTTCACTCTCTTCATAATGTGCCATTTTCAAAATCTCCCCATTAATACAGAAATTAACTTCTGGCAACTTAATTTCTCTTTATTGTTGTTAATCAAACTTCAAGAAATCGGTGGACTAAAACTCATTAATTAAATGTTTGTACTTTAAGCTTATGGAAGTGGTTAAAGTACAGGGAAAATGTGGAGAGGGGAGGAGGGAGCAGACATCTCAGAGCCCTAAACAGGGCTGAACTCTTGAACTGTGCCTGCGTTGGGAGGGGCGAGCAGCTCAGTAGTATCTGATGGGTGTAACGCTGGCCAATGAGCAGCGCAAGCAGGCCCCATCAGTCTCATGGCACTGTGATTGCTCAATGCCTGCTGCCTCCCACAACCAATCAGGGGGCCTCTGTGGGAGGGCACTGCAACCCTTTATAATGGGAGGGCCAGGCTTTTTCTCTCCGTTCTGTGAGAGCTCTGCTTGCCAGGTTGTGTTTACAGAACTGTGATGCTTGCACACAAAAATTCCTCCCTAGCCCTCCTTGTCTTACCAATACCTTTCCTTCCTCATACCCTACATTTTACCTTCTCCCTTTCCATGCCCTTCTCCCCCCTGTACATTATATATAGATAGGTTGTATAGATTAGATATATATATATATTATAGACATATAGATTAGAATAGTTATATAGATAATTGATAGTTTCCCTTTTCCCTTCCCCTGTCTCCCTTAGATTTAGATAGATATTAGTTTTGTACATATAGAGAGAGATTAGATATTATATAGGTGTTTAGGCTAGTCTGTTTTATTATATATATTAGAATATAGGATAGGCATATTGTATAAATATAGGTTAGGTTTATGTTAGGTTTTGTATATATAATTAGATCACACACATAGTACATATTTGACTGTGTGCGCACTTGTGTGTACAACATACGTAGTACAATGAGAAAGGGAAGAAGAAGTTCAGCCTCTGGGGCAGGTGGCCCTGGTAGAGGCTGTGGATGTACACATGTGGGAGTTGGCAAGCCCACTGCCACTTCTTCCACTGGTGGCAGCCCACCGCCCAAGCTGAAGAGACCTGATTTTTCCACCCCTCAAGGCGGTAGGTCTCAAACACACACCAGACACAGCACAGCCTATCAAATAACTTCCACTTTTGGTATCATTACCGGTATTGCGAGATCTTCATTTCCGCACAGAAATCGATACCGATACCAAAAATAAAATCTTAGTTTGAAACGATACTGATACCTATAACGATAACAGCAATAAGAAAAATGACATTTTTTAATAATGAAAATGAACAACAACAATGACATGGAGGTCTGGTGCACACCCTTACTACAAGGCAAATATTAACTCACCCCTTTGAGTATGTGTGTTTTGAAAAGTAATCCCATGTGCACATGCTAGTTCTTAAGTAACACTGTGAGCTCACATATTCCATTCTAGAATTTAAATACAGATTAAACATCTTTTCACTTTTTTTCATCCTTTCATACTTATATTCTGATCATTGTCATAATGGGCCAGTACACATAGGCTGAAAAACCTGATGGACTGATGGACCCGAGAAACTGTGTTCAAATCTAGTCTTAGCCACAAACTTACTTGGTGGCCTAGGGCAAGTCACTCTCTCAGCCTCAGTTCCCCATTCCCTGTGGGAGGGCAGAGTGCTGGGCTGTCTCAAGGAGGCGGTGGAGCAGCCTCTGCTCAAGAAACCATCGCTTGACGTTGACTCCCCTGCCCGCTATCGGCCTGTCTCTAACCTTCCCATTTTAGGGAAGGTTATTGAATGGGTAGTGGCTCGGCAGCTGTGGAGGCATCTTGATCGCATCGGTTTTCTTGATCCCTCTCAGTCTGGCTTCCGTCTGGGGCCTGGCACCGAGACTGTGCTTGGGGCTTTAGTAGATGACCTGCGCAGAGAACTGGATCAGGGTCTCTTGACCCTGCTAATTTTGTTAGATCTGTCAGCTGCATTTGATACCGTTGATCGCTGAGATGTTGGTGACGCGTCTGCGGGACTGTGCAGGGGTGTGCAGGACTGTTCTTGAATGGTTCTGCTCTTCCTGACCAGAAGAACCCAGCAGGTGGTGCTCGGGGATAGTTTTTAATCATACCAAGACCTCTTGTGTGGGACTCCTCTCCTGTTCAACGTGTACATGCAGCTGCTCGGCGAAGTGATTAGAGGGTTCAGTGTGCAGTGTCATCAATAGGCTGATGACACCCAGCTGTACCTCTCTTTTTCAACAGACCCAGGTCTGGCAGTCTCGGTGCTTACTTGGTGTTTGGTGGCTGTGAGGGATTGGATGAGGGCTAATTGACTGCGGCTGAATCCTGACAAGACGGAGGTAATGTTAGCGGGTAAGGCAATGGAGTTGGCGGCCCCCATTATTGATGGGGTCTGACCTCCATTGGCCTCCCAGGTACGGAGTTTGGGGGTGCTCCTCAATGTGCAGTTCCACCTGGATCTCCAGGTGGAGGCTGTGGTGAGGAGTGCTTTTTGCCAATTACATCTGGTGCGATGGCTTCGGCCGTTTGTTTCAGACTCTGACTTAGCCACTGTCATCCATGCTTTCATCACCTCTCGATTAGACTACTGTAATGCACTCTATGTGGGGAAACCCATGGTGAGAGCATGGAAATTGCAGCTGGTGCAGAATGCGGTGGCCCGTCTCTTAGTAGGACTGGGCTGCCAGGAGCATATTACACCAGTGCTCCGTTCTCTGCACTGGCTGCTGGTGGTTTTCCGGGTCCCATTCAAGGTGTTGGTCTTGGCCTATAAAGCCCTAAACGGCCTGGGCCCTGCCTATCTGCGAGATCGCCTCACTCCCCAGGTCCTGGATCGGCCCCTGCAGTCATCCAGGGGTGCCCTGCTCGAGGTCCCCTGAGATTTTGGGGAGGGCACGCAGGGGAGGGCATTCTTGGTGGCTGCACAACGGCCGCACCAGGCAGGCCACGGATCTTCCCTTCTTTTGGAAAAGTTGCAAGATCTAGCTGTTCTGCAAGGCGTTTGGCGGGGAAGATGGATGTGTTATTTTCCTCCTTTTATATTTTATTCTACTTGTTTTTAATGATTGTAAGCTGCCCCAAGCTGCCTGTCACAGGAGGAGCGGAGTAACATTTTTTTTCCATCGCCCCTCCCCTCCTGCACATCATCAACCTCTCCCTCTCTACCGGCTCCGTCCCCTCTCCCTTTAAACATGTCACTGTCTCCCCCATCCTTGAAAAATCTATTCTGGATCCCTCTGAACCCTCTAATTACCATCCTGTTTCACTCCTGCCTTTTGCTTCCAAGCTCCTTGAACGGGTTGTCTACTCCTGTTGCCTCGACCTCCTCTCTGCCAACTCCTCCCTTGACCCCCTCTAATCTGGCTTCTGCCCCCTTCACTCCACTGAAACCGCTCTTGCTAAGATCACCAATGATCTTCTTGTGCCTAAATCCAAACGCCTTTACTCTATTCTTGTCCTTGATCTCTCTGCTGCCTTCGACACTGTTGACCACTCATTCCTGCTTGAATTGCTCCACTCCCTTGGATTCCGGGACTCTCTCCTCAAGTGGTTCTCCTCCTACCTTTCTGACCGCTCCTTCAATGTATCTCTTCCTAACTCGTCCCCCTCCTCCTCTCTACCCCTCTCGGTCGGGGTTCCCCAAGGCTCCGTCCTTGGCCCTCTCCTCTTCTCTATCTACACCCAATCCCTAGGCAAACTCATTGCCTCCCACGGTTTCCAATACCACCTATA
>QEPC01015731.1:1139951-1200041 GCA_003113815.1 Sphenodon punctatus | reverse complement strand
GCGAACCACCCGAACACCGAACGACCGAACACGAACGCAAAACCCGATGGCGAACGAACCGAACGGCCGAACACGAACGTACGACCTGCCCGAACAACCGAACACGAACGGCCGACACACGAACGGCCGAACCGAACGGGCGAACACGAACGCGAGGTACGACCGAACGACCGAACACGAACACACGAACCGAACGCGGCCGAACCGAACGGCCGAACGCGAACGCACGAACCGATCGCGGCCGAACCGAACGGCCGAACACGAACCGCGATCTGTTCGCCCATGCCTAATACCTGTACTTTGTGTACCTGTATTAGCGTATAGCCTTTGTGATAGTCTCCAAGTGTTTCTAGTTAGGTTTCCACCATTTTTCTAACCTAGTAGCATGAGTCACCCAAGTCTTATATGGACTGAACCTCAAACTAACAGCTCTCATTAGAGCCCCAGTCTCAGCCATACACCAGGAAAGCCAAACAACTTTCAGCAGGTGGAATTGACAAAAAAAGAAATGCAGAGCTGTGTCCCAGTAGCATACTGAAGGTACATGCTAACAGATCCCTCCCTGCTAAACACTGAATCAAAACTGACTAAGAAAAAGAAAGTCTTTTAATAGGCTTTGGTGGGTTCTTTTCCATTTTCTGACTTTTCTACTGTCCTCATACACAGAATCAAGTGTTCAGCAACGGCTCTCATTGGGGCTTACAAATGTGGCGGTGACCCACGGCACTGATGAGAGCTGTTAGTTTGAGGCTCAGTCCATATAAGACTTGGGTGACTCATGCTACTAGGTTAGGAAAATGGTGGAAACCTAACTAGGAACACTTGGATACTATCGTAAAGGGAATAGTATAGATACATAGCAAGTATCAGCATTGCTTGAGTATTGATAGAAAGAGAACACATCATGCATTATCCAGATGTATGGGCAGGAGTTTCCCTGGGCGTGGTGGTGGCTAGTCCAGGCTTTGACTCTGGAGACCTCTGGAGTCACAGCCCGGGCTAGCTGCTACCACGTTCAGGGAATGGCCTGCCTGACAAGACTACAGTGGGCTATCACATATGGTAGCCCGCTGTTCCCAGCCCAGTGTGGCCTCCATGACGGGCAGCCAGCCATGGGGGAGAGTGGGGAAGGTGGGCCACTGGGCGCAGCGCAGGCAGCTGCATACTTGTGTGGCGTCCCATCTCCCCTGGGCCTGGCCGCGTAAATGTTTGTTCCATGGACGGACCCAATCCTGACCGGGATGCGAGCAGCTTGTGATGGGGTAGCTCCGCTGTCGCATATGTTCAATGGTAAAACGTCCAGTGACATCTTTTGGAGTAGAGTAAGGCCATTGAGAGTGCCTCTGAAATTTTCAGCCATATTGAACAAGCTGAGTGTCTAGGCGGGGGCCAGGAACACCCCACAAGACAGCAAACTTGGTGTCAGGGATGATCATCTGGGATTTCTCAGCAAGAAAGGAAGAGAGTCACTGAAGAGCAACCGAGTCTATTCCTTCTGGTATTCAATATCTTGTGGTCAGTAGTATGAAACACTAGGGATGGGCGAACAGATCGTGGTTCGGGTTTGGCCGTTCGGTTCGGCTGCGTTCGTCTCGTCCGTTCGGTTTGCCCGTTCGGCTTGGCTGCATTTGGTTTGTTGGTTTGGATGTTTGGCCATTCAGTGGTTCGGGTCAAATGTTGAGTTCGGATTCGGTATTTGGTTTGGTTGGGCTCGGTTCGGTCTTTAGTTTGGTGCAAACAGGAACTGAAAATGACATTTGGTTTTTGAAATAAAAGGAAAAAACTAAAAAGCATATTTCTGGCTATAACATTTTTGTTTCTTATTACGTTTTGATGAAATTTAGATATATTGTACCCCCAATGGAGGGCACCAAGTGTACCAAAATTCGGAACGATTAGATAAAGGAAACCGATTTCAGAAGCAATTGAACGTTGTGATTTTATGAAAAGCTCCATACACATTCATGCCTACAACTTCTTTATATTGCATCCAATGTTTATGAAACTTGTGCATATTACATCCCTCCACACGCTTAATATTTCTGCCAATTTTAGGAAAGAGTGGGTAAAGGGTCCCACAGGTATAAGACATTAACCTGAAAATACATTTTCAGCTGTTACATTTTGATATTCCATTCTGTTTACAGGATATTTGATAAGAATATATCAAATACCTTTCCTGCCATTTCAGGAAATGTACAGGAGATTTTGATAAAGGGACCCAATTATATAAGCAATTGATGTTGTCCCTGTGAAGATCATTATTCAGATAAATATCAGAATATTCAGTGCCAGTCAGAGGCAGGCACCCTGCATGGCAGGGGGAGAGAGACTGTAGGAGGAAGGATGTGGAGCAACCCCAAAGACTGACAGACACATTCAATGGCCAAACACATTACTGCAAGCTTCTAGCTTTACAGGACCAATTGGTAGTGGTTTCGAGGTGGGCATAGGGGGCGGCCCTGTGGCGGGCATAAGCAACATAACTGGGACTTCTGAGATAGCATCCCAGCAGTCAGGAGACATAGTTTAAACACATCCAGGCTGGCCAACTATCAATCACATCCTGCAGCACTGAGACAGAGGACATAAGAGAATTTCTATTGACTCTTTCCTAAACAGATGCTTCTGACTTCCCAGAAACAAGTGGGGGAGATATGTTGGGATGGTCCCAGCACAGAATGAGGATATTTGGTTGACATTTCTGTTGGCCAATTTGCATCACAAACCGATCTTATACCACAGTGACATAAGAGAATCCCAGGCATAGGCCCCTTCTCTACATATGTTGTACAGGCATATAAAATTGGGACCCTTTATAATATCTTTCTGATATTTGGCAGAGATGATCATGAAAGTGAAATATATAGTCCTGCCAAATTTCATGTACACTGGTTGGACTACAAAGATGTTATAGTCAGACATACATTTATATGTTAATTGCTTATACCACCAAGACCTTTTGTCCAATCCTTCTAAAATTTGGCAAAGTTAGTTAATATGGGAAGGGGTATAAACTGAAAAAGTTTAACATACATTAGATGTGAGGCAAAGAAGTTACAGCTAAGAATGTATATGTAGAATATTGCAAAATACAATAATTCAACTGCTTCTAAAATCGGATTCCTTTATCCAATTGTTTTGAAATTTGGTGCACATAATGTGTTCTATTGGAGGTAGAGGCACCCCAATATTCAGCCACATATCATAAAAAACAAAAATGTTACAGCCGATAATGTGTTTTCCATTTAAACCAATGGAAATTCAATTCCGAACTCACCAAACGCATCCGAACCAACGTTGGAATTCGAGTTTGGTTCGAACATTCGGTTCGGTTGACTGAACTATTCAAGTTCGGTTCGAACTCTGAACTTCCGAATTCGAGTTCGGTTCGAACGTTTGGTTCGGTCGACCGAACTATTTGAGTTCGGTCCGAACTCCGAACTTCCGAACCACGTTCGCCCATCCCTATGAAACACAGCTGAAAGTATCTTGATCATTATTGTTGACTGGGTGTTAAGACATCACAGTGCAGTTTCTGTGCTACGTCATGTTTGAAAACCAGGAGAACTGAGTAGCCTTTCTTCCTTTCTCCCCTGCTTCTGAGCATGATTGTCATTGCAAACTTGCAATCTCAGCAGAGCTGAGTAGGGAAGTCACAGTGGGGCCTTATTACCCTAAGCAGCTGAATGAGGAGAACTATGGCAATCATTCTCTAAAAATGTGAGTCACAACACGACAATCTGTAAGTCATTGCTCTAACAAGAGGAAATTCTGATAAGCAATGAGGGGCAAGGCTAAGGTTGCCTCCAGATAATTAAGGGCTCGCAGTATATTACTAAAATGAGAAGTTGTTGGCAGATTAGTATAGTATGGTTAAATCTGTTCCCCTCTTCCATTTTTTCTGGTCAAAAAGAGAAGACACAGGGACAGTCTGAGTTCAAAGTCTGGCAGTTTTATTCTGCACTAATTGCGAAGTCTGCAATGAAAGATTCCAGCAATCCCACAGGGACTAAATTACAGTAATCTACTGTACATAAAGTGGAAGCATAGAATGAGACTTAACAGAGCCCGCTGTGTTTGCAGGATCAGGTCCAAGTATGGGTTGGGGTAAGTTGCTGTTGGATGTGGTCAATGGCACCTGGGTCATAACTGTCATCACTTTTAGTATTATCTCAACTGACAGCAGAGGGAGAAAGCTGCTAGCAGGTTGGGGGAAATGGTTGTAAACTCTTATTTATATCCACTTTATCCCCAAGGACTCAGGTCAGTTAACAATAATATTAAAACAAAATACAAATAAATTACATATATAAAATATCAAACCCACTGCCCCTTCACCTCTCACCCTACCTGTACTCCTCTCTCTCACAGAGGGGCCATGGTTGTATCCAAAATCCCTTCCCCTATAACATAATTAAATAAAACTTAAGTCAAAACAATCCTATTAAAAACACCTACCCCATCACTTACAACTAAACAAAGCCCATTCTCTCTCACATCTCACCTGGGGGAGTCCCCAGGTGATATTATTAATTCTTATTATTAATTATTATAAGCATTTATATAGCTAGCGATGTACCTGGCACGTTACAAAAAACGAGATAGACACGGTTCCTGCCCAAGAGCTTACAATCTAAAGACAGGATCATGAAAGCAGTCTTCTTCACCCATCCCCAACTAATATCCCCACCCAGCCCATATCCCCACCCCTTTCCATCTCCCAAATCCCTCCTTCCCAAGGCTGAGCTTTGATCTCAGAGGAGTCGAGTGTTGTGGGAGAGGTGACTTAGGGGAGTCAGTAGCCCTGTATGGTCACAGGGAAAGAGTAAGGCATTTGCCTCAAGTGTTCCCAGGTTAAAGAGAGAACAAGGCTAAGAGCTCATTTCTGGGTGGAAAGCCCAGTCTCAGAGACGTATGGAGATGGCTGGCCACAGGGGCTGGAGCAAAAGTGTGGGCTGAAGAAGGGTCCAAAAGAGGGAGGCTTGAACTATATGAAGAACCGTTCAGAGGTTGGTAGTTGTGATGATCTAAATAAAAGCACAATGCTGGGTGAATGGACTAAACAAGTCCAGTGACTGTGCTGCAGCAGGGAAGGGCCTGAGGCTGCAAATACTTACAGTGCTGGCCCCATCCTTTAGAGAATGGCAAGGAAGCAGACTTTAAACATGAGTAGGAGGTTGGAGATATTACAATCAAACAGACAATGCTGAAATACTTAGTCAAATTTAGAGCTAAACTGATCATCAGCTGAAGACATGACCCACACAATGGGCCTGATTTGGATCTTTATTGTACCCGTGCAGTCTGAATATGCACCACTGCAAATGAATAGCAGTACTTTGGGATAACACTAAGGTCAGACCCTAGTCCAAACGTCTACAGCGAGAGACCTTCTAGGCAGGAATTCTAGGTGGAGAGTTGAACATTTAAAGATTTTGGTTCAGTTCCAGTTCAGGTTCAGCAGCATTTCCTAATTCTCCAGTTTGATTCCAGTTTAGACACTAACTCAGAATAATGGAATAATGGTTCAGTAACAAGTTCAACGACTGAATTGATTCAGATACCTTTCCTGGTGATTAATGTCACAAACACCTATGCTTTCATTTTAACTCCTAGCAAAAGAATGCAGTAGTAAATGTTCTACTGTAGAAAATTGAGTTATTTTTGAACAAATTATATGCATACACTAGTACAGCAACCTACACGACTCTGTCAGTCATGTTTGGCCAATGAAGTGATCAAATTAATTTCAACACAGCAAATGCCCTTTTTACGCCAACTTGTGTAGCAGGAAGAGCAAACACAGTGTTTGCCTATTGATAGCGTTCAGGTCTTGTTATTTTTCATCACTCTAAGTAGTGAAGAATTATTAGTCTCCTGAGGAGTGTAGTATCTGCCTCTTTCTAGAGTGGGAACAGAAAGATACCCTTAATTCTCAGCGCCCCTAAGGACTCTTCCTTTGTGCCTCATTATTAGGGATGTGCGAACGCGGTTCGGACGTTCAGAGTTCGGCCCAAACTCAGCCAGTTTGGATGGCCAAACCAAACTCCCGAACCAAATGCCCAAAGCCCCGAACAGTTCAGATATGTTCGGATGGGTTCAGGTGGGACAACTGTGGTGGGCAGGCCCGGGGGGAGGGGCAGCTGAGGAGCAGACGTCCTGACCCAAGGGGTGGAGAGAGGCTTGAACTAGCAGCAAGTCTGCCCAATCACCATCCCTCTTTTCCTCAGCCCACTGGTTTGGCGTCTATGATTGGCCACGGGCTAGGCTGCACCGAGCCAATGGGGCTTGTGGTAATGCAGGCGCAGCAAATAACAAAAGTAATTGGCCTCTTCCCCTTCCATATCGTTCTGAGCTAGCCACTGATCCTGTCAGCAGGCGTTTTCAGAACTCTTCCCTCTCCCACAATTTATGTTCCTCCCAATCCATTGCCATCCTCCTCCTATTTCACCCATTACCACATATTTATCTCCATAGTTTCATTTATTGGGATTAGATTAGATAGATTTAGGTGTTATACTCAACATTAAGAAGCAGCTACTCCAGCTCAGGTCCCACCCTCAGGGTTCTGGGGCCTACGTTACAGGCAGGGAGGGCCGTCATTCCACTTCATCCAGAACCTGCCACTCTAGTCCCAGGACCCACTGTCAGGGTTCTGAGGCCATCATTCTGCTCACAGGGAACGGTCATTCCACAGCATCAAGAAGCAGCCACTCCAGTCCCAGGACCCACCATCAGGGTTCTGGGGCCTACGTTACAGGCAGGGAGGGCTGTCATTTCACTTCATCCAGAAGCTGCCACTCTAGTCCCAGGACCCACCGTCAGGGTACTGGGGCCGTCATTCCACTCACAGGGAGCCGTCATTCCACCACATCAAGAAAGAGCCAGTCACTCCAGCCCCAGCCCCACCCTCAGGGTTCTGAGGCCTACGTTACAGGCAGGGAGGGCTGTCATTCCACTTCATCCAGAAGCTGCCACTCCTGTCCCAGGACCCATCATCAGGGTTCTGAGGTCATCATTCCGCTCATAGGGAGCCGTCATTCCACCGCATCAAGAAGCAACCGCTCCAGCCCCAGGACCCACCATCAGGGTTCTGGGGCCTACGTTACAGGCAGCGAGGGCTGTTGTTCCACTTCACTGTCTGCCAATGCTCCACGGATGCCAGCCAGCCTATGTTCCAGGCTGGGAGGGCTGTTCCACTTCATGCAGAAGTTACCACTCTAGTCCCAAGACCCACCATCAGGGTTCTGGGGCTGTCATTCCACTCACAGGGAGCCGTCATTCCACCGCATCAAGAAACAGCCAGTCACTCCAGCCCCAGGACCCACCGTCAGGGTTCTGGGGCCTACATTCCAGGCAGGGAGGGCTGTCCATCCACATCATCCAGAAGCTGCCGCTCTAGTCCCAAGACCCACCGTCAGGGTTCTGGGGCTGTCATTCCACTCACAGCAGGGAGCTGTCATTCCACTACATCAAGAAGCATCCAGACACTCCAGCCCCAGGACCCACCATCGGGGTTCTGAGGCCTATGTTCCAGATAGGGAGGGCTGTCATTCCATTTCATTGTCTGCCAATGATCCACTGATGCCAGCCAGCCTGCATTCCAGGCAGGGATGGCTGTTGATCCATTTCATCCAGAAGCTGCCACTCCAGTCCCAGGTCCCGCTGTCAGGGTTCTGAGGCCGTCATTCCGCTCACAGTGAGCCATCATTTCACCGCATCAAGGAACAGCCAGCCACTCCAGCTCCATGACCCACCATCAGGATTCTGGGGCCTATGTTCCAGGCAGGGAGGGCTGTCATTCCACTTCACTGTCTGCCAATGCTCCACCGATGCCTGCCAGCCTGCAACGCCCGGCCAAGTAGTGGTGCCAGCCACAGTTACTGTGCCCTGGCAATCCAATGTCTGCTGCTGGTAGAGCATGTCAGCCATTTGCTCCTCCCTCTTGTAGACAGGCATAGCTCGGATAAGTGCGCCGGTGAGCGGGGGATGGGTGTCCATGAGATTCACCACCGGGCAAGGCTTGACCAATTTGCAGTAAAGCTTCTTGAGATCAGTCAAGTACGATGCCAGCCTGCAATGCCCGGCCAAGTAGGGGTGCCAGCCACCAAGCCCTGGCCAGGTCTCTGCCACTGTTCCACAGATGCCTCTGCTGCTGCTGCCGCCGCTGGGTCTCAAACGGCCAGCCATACCCCCACAGGCACCCCCGGGGGCCAAGTGCTGAGCCTGCCTGCCCGGGAAGCTGGGGTGCCAAGCCCCAAGTCTTCCCAGTCTCTGCTGCTGCTGTGTCTCCGACGGCCTGCCATGCCCCCACAGGCCCCCAAGCCTCTGCTCTAGCCAAACTTTAAGAATGTTTGGGGGGGGTCTGAACTCTGCAGGACCGAACCCATGAACCCGAACTAAGTTTTTCGTCCAAATGTCCAAACATCCAAACTCTGGTCTGTTCACACATCCCTACTGATTATTGAACCCATTGTCGGTTTGGGGGGGCGGGGAGTTTGTTCCAGTTCAGGTTCAGTGCAACAAAGATTTTGGGTCTGAGTTAAGTTCTGCTTTGCTCAAGAAAACTCTCTGAATTTGTTCTCACATTTGGTTCGACTCCCTGATTCTAGAATTCTGAGAGGAATTCTAGGAAAAGAATTCTAGGAAAAGAATTCCGTCAGGCGTTTGGTGGGGGAGATGGGTAGGGGGTGGGGGAGGAGATGGATGGGGGTGGGAATGATATGTTTTTATAATTTTATAGTTTTATATTGTCAGATTTCTGTTGTTGTGAGCCGCCCCGAGTTGCCTTTGGCAGGAGGGGTGGGATATTACATTTAATAAATAAATAAATAAATAAATAAATAGGAGTCTTGAAGATTCTGAAATTTTAGGATCTGAGGGGATACAGATGGTGTGGATTTTGAGAGTTTAGGAAGGGCGTCTTAAGAGTTCTAGAGTTCTTAAGAGCATCAAGGAAGAGTTCTAGAGAGATTAACAATATTTATTTCAATTTATATCCCACCATTTCCCTAGGTCTCAGGGTGTGTTACAACAAAACAAAAATATATAATATACACAAACATAAAACCAATTTTTAAAAAAACAACCTGTTCACCCCAATGCAGCAATGTACATGCACCATTTTCAGAGAGAACAAAAAAAACAACCCCAAAACCCCATCTGATTGCTGTCAGGCAATTGCCAATTACTATTGCTAATTACTATTGCCAATTTTACTGTAGGAATCTGAAACTGAAATAGTTAAGTTAAATTGTCAGGGCTGTTTTTGGGATGGATTGAATGTCATGAATATTCTAATCAAGAGATTGATAAATTGGATATCTTAGCAGAACAGAACTACACAGTCCAAACAAAGTCTTAGATTGTATCACCGTGAAAATCCTAAAGACAGGAAATTTCAAAGATTCCCCCAAAGAGATCCTTAACTGCTTTTGTGGCACAGCTACATTGCTCATGCCAACAAGATTTTGTTATTAATTGCTTTTTTTTCTTTACGAAAAAAAATTGTCTGCTGCTGCCTGACACATTCCTATCTGAAAAGATTTCAGAATCTTGTTGGGTAGGAGGAGATTTGGGGGTGGGGGAGGCGCTGCAGAGGGACACTCCCAGAGATGATAGCTAGCTGTTGCCTCATTTTTACAATCTTCAAATAGCTACAAAGAACCACAGATGATGGTGCTCCCAGTATAGCGGAAGCACAAAGCACCAGAAACTTTGGGAGGGAACCTGTTTTCAAGACAAGTGTTATAGATCAGGTTGTTCATCAGATTGGCATTCAAAGTTTTCAGCATTTAACTGAACTGAATTACTAAACAAAATAAAAGTCTGGTAAAGATGCCATTTACAAGATGCCAATGGTCCAGACAGGGGAAAGGGGCCCACTATGGCATGCATAAGAGCAGAGAGTTCAGTGTGAGTGGTGGGTGAGGGGAGATTATTATTATTATTAGCATTTGTATAGTGCCAGCTGTGTACCTGGTGCTTTACAGAACAATAAGATAGACGCGGTCCCTGCCTACATCTTACAATCTAATAAACACGGAGGGTGGAGACAAGGAGCGGGGACATAGGGAGAGACAAGGGATAAATAACATTCAAGGGGATGCGAAGTCTGAGGTGCACGTGCTTGGCTTGGTTGCGGTTAGGCAGGAGTCTGCGGGGAGGACAGACAGTAAATATTGAGAGGAAAGTTCTAACAGGCATCGGAAAAGGTGGTGAGGAAGAGGTGGGTTTTGAGGAGGGATTTGAAGGTGCAGAGGGAGGGGGCAAGGCAGATGTGGGCAGGGAGGAAGTTCCAGGCATGGGGGGCAGCTAGGGAGAAGGAATGAAGACGGTTAGGGGAGATGAGGGAGAGCAAGGGAGGGGACAGAGGAGGAGCGGAGAGTGCGTGCAGGAGTGTGTAAGGAGATTAGGGCTGAGAGGTAAGGGGGAGCCAGGTTGTGAAGGGTTTTGTAACTGAATACCAGGAGTTTGTGAAGGATGCGTTGGGGAAGGGGGAGCCAGTGAAGTGAAGAGAAGAGAGGCTGCACGTGGTCGAAGCGACGGGCTGAGTGGATGACCCTAGCAGTGGAGTTTTGGATGGAGGTAAGGGGGGACAGGTGAGAGCAGGTGGGGAGCAGCAAGGAGGAGGCTGCAGTAGTCAAGGCAAGAGATGACCATGGCGTGAACAAGGGGTTTGGCTGAGGAGACCGAGAGAAAGGGGTGAATCCGAGCAGTGTTATGGAGGACAAAGCGACAGGACTTGGCAACAGAGTCGATGTAAGTTTTAAAGGAAAGGTGAGCGTCGAAGACGAAGCCCAAGCTATGGGGTTGGGGAATAGGACGGATAGTGACCCCATTGATAAGGATTGACAGAGAAGAGGGAGAGGAAGGATAGAGAGGAAAGATAAGGAGTTCAGTCTTAGCCATGTTGAGCTTGAGTTGACGTTGGGACATCCAGGCGGAGATATCAGAGACAGTTGGTGAGGCGAGCTTGGACAGAAGGGGAGAGAAAGGGGGTGGAGAGAGAGAGTTGAGTGTTGTCAGCATAGAGGTGATATTGGAAGCCGTGGGAGGCAATGAATTTGCCAAGGGACAGGGTGTAGATAGTAGGGGTGGGAATTCCGGATCTACCGGTATCCGATACTGCCGGTATTTCAGTGTACCGGCAGTATCGGATTAACCCGGTAATCTGGCTAAAATTACCGGATTCCCCTGTACTGGTTTTTTTTACTTTGCATTAAACCACCCCCACCCCAGGAATCACCCTAGTCCCTGCTAGTGCAGGCTCCAGGTCGCCGCCGGCGGCCCGGAGCCCACACTAGCAGGGACTTAGAGAAAAAAATTTTTAAAAAAAATCCAGGCTGGGCAGGGTGGGTGGGGGGTGCTCCCCTTCCACCCGCACAGCCTGGGAGGGGGAGGGGGGAAGAATTTTTTTTTTATTCCATTGATTTCAATGGGGACAGTTCCCCATTGAAATCAACAGAATAAATCCGGTACCAGTATACCGGATTTAATCCGGGAATCTGGTTTTTTGAAAACCGGTAACCGGTTAATCCGGTAGCCGGTAATTGCCATGGTGTCCCACTCCTAGTATATAGAAAAGAGAAGAGGGCCCAGGACAGAGCCTTGGGGAACCCCAACCAACAGGGGGAAGGAAGAAGAATTGGAATTGGGAAGAGACACATTAAAGGAGCGGTCAGCGAGGTAGGAGGAGAACCAGTCAAGGACAAAGCCGCAGAAGTCTAGGGAGCAAAGAGAGTCCAGTAGGAGTGAGTGGTCAATGGTGTCAAAGGCAGCAGAGAGGTCAAGAAGGACAAGAATGGAGTAAAGGCGCTTAGATTTAGCAACAAGTAGATCATTGGTGATCTTGGCAAGGGCAGTTTCAGTCGAGTGAAGGGGGCGGAAGCCAGATTGGAGAGGGTCCAGGGAGGAGTTGGCAGAGAGGAGATCCAGGCAGCAGGAGTAGACAATGCATTCCAGAAGCTGGGGGCCTGGCAGCAGCTGGAAGTTCTTGGGTTGGGCTACTGCATGGGGAGTATGAACCCATGTGCTAGAGACCCCCAGATCTTTTTGGTGACAGGCCCACCAAAGGTTAGCCCATCTCTGCTGATAACTTAATGAAAAACATGATGTATTTAGCTGTGCAACTGCTATGTAACCCATTCTCTAGGGTCTTCATTTTAGAGGTGAGCAATCATTTTTGGATAGGTCAAAAAAATTATCATTGTACCATATCCATATAGCACAGACATGCAGAGTGGCATTCTTGGTGGCTACTCCACAGATCTGGAACTCCTTTCCCACAGAGGTTTGCCAAAGCCCAAGACTTAAGCATTTTCTGGCAGCAAAATAAGATGTATTTATTTGGCCAGACATTTGGTAGGTGAGGATAGGGTGGGTTCTTTAGGGGTTTGTTGTAACTGGGTGTTTATATTTTTACATAGGTTATATTTCACTGATTTTTTTATTTTGATATTTTACATGTATATATAGTTATTTTATGTTCCCCTTTGGGTGTCTTCACACAAGCAGCTGCCCTGCCTTTGTCCCACCTCAGCCCCAGGTGGGGTATCAATTTAAAAGCAGCTCACCAGATGTGCATGCAGAGCAGAGGTGGGGCAGGCTTCTATGGGGCTGCCCCACCAGAAGTGCTCCCGAACATTCCAGAGCACCACCAGCACAGCAAGTATCCCTATCCTGGGGCACCAGCTGGAGATGGGGCTGCTGGCTGTCTGCTCAGCAGAAAGCTGCTGCAGCCCCGTCTCTTGGCCGGGAGTTTCCCTGGCAACGCTACAGCATTGTGGGTGATCTACACGCAACACTATGGTGTGGGGGAAGGCACCGTGTGGGCAGCCACCAGGTCCATTTAAAATGGACCCAGGCATGACTGCAAGCGGGCAGACATGGGGGTGCACCACTAGACTTGATCCAGGATTGAGCACCCCTGCATTCATGTGAAAATACCCTTTGTGAGCCATCAGGGAAGGGCAGGATAGGAAGATGAATGAATGAATGAATGAATGAATGAGCTGTAGACAAAATAAAAAAAACACATTGATCATTAACATTATTTTTATCAAAGAGCCAGATCCAGAGGTCATTAATTAGGAGTTGATGCTAGAAGGTGCTGAAGGTAGCCTCAATTTCTACAGATTTCACCTTGTATCATGTCGGATGAACTCGTAATCTCAGCCTGCAATGTCCTCGGTTCTTCCTCGGGGAAAATTCCTATAGCTTTCAGTGGGACATTTACATAATTAAGAACGCAGGAATTTCATGTCTGATCACAGATTTCAGTGATAGCAGGAACAAACTCTCACTCACATAAGGAGGTGCCGGATAACTTGTACATAACAGAAGGGAAAGATCTGGCTGCTCTTCAGTGGCTCTTTTCCTTTTCTATTGAAAGATCTCAGAGCAGGGGTGTAGCTACCATGGAACAAGAGCCCTCAGTTGATCCTGGGCCATGGACTCTAGGGGGGGCGGGTTTGAAAGTGACCTGAGTGCAACTAGGAAATTTTCAGAGTGAGTGGGACTAATGTTCTGCTGCTGCCCACTCTGAAAATGATGTCCTAGCAATACTCAGGTCCTTTGGCTAAGGGCTCCATTAAGGAGGACATTGCAAAGTGGGCAGGGATGGAGTGCTTGTCTTCTTCCTCCTGCCCATTATTACAATTTCCTTTCTCGTGAGATTGCTGCTGCTCCCAGAGAGGGGAAGGAGGGGAAGCACCATCACCCTTGCGGGGAGAGGTCAAGACATTCTGGAAGCCTATTGGGAGGCCCACTGCTTAAGGAGACCCTATTTCCTTGCTAAGGTTGCCACCTATGTATATTTTCCCAGGCCACTTATGAAACATACATGTTGCAGGGCCTGCACAGGTGCCAATGCAGGCCCATCAACATGTATTTTTCATAAGTGGCCTGAAAAAATATACATAGGTGACAACCCTATTCCTTGCCCTTAGTAGGTGGGCCTATAATTGGGACATGAGTGCAGACCCACCACGGCCTTGCTATGCCCCTGTCTCAGAGAATTATTATCAGCACCAAATTTGGGCCACTTTCAGACATGCTACCCTCCACCCCGCGTGCATAGTCGGGTTGCGAGGGGGGGGGGATGCGCAGCCCAAATATGTGCGGGGATCGACTGGTCTAAAAGCTCCTCCCCCCCCCCCCCCCGCATGCAGTTTTGCCAGCAGAGATGCTTGGGGATGCGCGTCTCTGCCGGCAAAGCTGCTGGGGTGGGGCTGTTTCAGACCGGCCGATCCACGTACATATTCAGGCTGCGCATTCCGCCCCCCGCCCCTCACAACCTGACTATGCGGGGGGCATGTCTGAAAGTGGCCATATTTTCTCATGGAGCTTGATAGGAGTGTACCTTGTCACCCATACTGTCCAAAATGTTAAGAGGTCATTAGGAAAGTAAAAATCTGATCAAATTCTCATTAAAGACAATGAAAAGTTGCTGACTTCAACAGGCTTTGGATTCCAGAATATAATGTTGGGATTTGGGCCCATGCCTATTATTTACTCTAATGCAGTATATAGAAAACCCACCATACCCAGATACCCTAGAGGGTATGCCTTTTGTCAGGATTCAAGGTGTGTTTGGCTGTATAAGAGTTCCAGAACATACTGAGCAGCTGTTGAGAACAGAATAGCTCCTGGTGTTGTGAGCAAAAGTGGCATGTCCAGAGTAGGAAGGGATCCAGTAGATCAGAGAGGTCTGGTTAAGTAATATAAAGAGAGTGAATATAAATATATTAGATAAATATAATATAAACAGAGTAAAATCCTGAAGTCCTTACTCCAATTTTACTGAGTTTTTATGTGATTGAAACTCCTGCTAACTTTACTTGGTGTTACACGAGGGTGAGGCATAAATGGGAACCAAGTAAGGATTTTAGGATGTAACGGAGGTTGTGTGTGCGTGGGTGTTTACATATGTTTATACATTATTCATGCTCATCATAATCGTAATCGGAAATAAAATGGAACTATATTATAGTTTACTTTAAGAGCATGACCATGATATGAATTAATGTTGGCGGCAACCTTTACTCTCCAAGTGTGAGAACAGCCAGATGGTGAACTTGGAACAGTCCGCAACAGAAAATGGGACCATCCCAAGTTCAGGGAGTCTCTTAAAAGAGAGTTTGGAAGTTGGAGCCCTATGTAAAGATACAGTCCAGAAATAGATCTCAGTCTAAGGGAGGGAGTGGCAAGTAGAGTGTAATGCATTAGAAGAAAAATGGAGGCTTCTAACCCTGCATTACTTGTGTTGATATCGTTTAAGAGTCTGGAAGCAGAATGGGAAAAGCCTTTTCTCCATATGTATCTTGAGAATTTTGAAGATGCTGAATCAATACAGGAATTAAATGTATAGGAAAATAGAACATTTTGCATGTTGTGCCCCAGGTTATCAGGAGCTTTTATCACAATGAAATTTGGTATGAGGGTAAAAAAAAACCTCACAGATATATCTAGCATGATTGAGGGTCAACTTGGAAAGTTTCCATTCAATTCCCATAGTGCCTTACTTTAGTACTGCAAGAGTCTTGTACCAAAACTAGTTAAGAAGCTTTTGAAAGCTGTCTTCAACCAATTTCACCTTAGTTGGTGCAATGACCAAATTTGGGTCTGATTTTTTCCCCACTGCTCTTCCCCAGGGGAAAGGGAGTATAAAATGAGATCCTTGTGCCAGCTAGTAATTTTTTTACAACCACACTTTTCAGGAGTGAAAATGATAATAAGTAAGATAGTGCAGTGGAGAATCATGCCCACAGAATTAATATTTAAAGAACTTTAAACTACTCACCTTAGACTCACAGTTGCTTACATTACACTATTATTGGCTGGTCTCTAACCTTCCCTTTTTAGGGATGGTTATTGAGCGAGTTGTGGCCCAGCCGCTGCAGGGGCACCTAGATTGCACTGTTTATCTGGATCCCGCTCAGTCTTGTTTTTGTCTGGGCTATGGCACAGAGACTGTGCTTGTAGCCTTGGGGTACTTTCAGACGATACGGGGCCCTTTGGCCCCATACCGGCACCACCGGCTTCGTTCCCCGCCGGGGTCACCCCTGCACGGCCCAACAGACGTGCCGGGGGGATCCCGGCGGGGAAAGTGGGAGGGGCCGGGGCCGCGCGGCGCAACGTGCGGCCGCACGGCCCCGCCCCCTCCACGCACCCCGCCGCCCGCCCTCCGAGGAGACGGGCGGGCGGCGGGGCCAATGCGGCCGCCGCGTCTGGCCGATCGTGCCACGGCCCGGGATCCCGCCGGGGATCCCGGGCCGTGGCACGCGGCCAGACGTTACTTTTTGTTGGCCACGGCCCGGGGTCCGTTTGACCACGCTTCCCGGGACCTTCCCCCGGCTAGCCCGGGAAGCATGGTTCAAATTGACCCCATGTGCCGATTGAGCGTGGCCAACATCTGGCGGCCGCCAAACAGACGTACGGGACACGGTGACCCCAGGTGGGTATTCACCGTGGTTCACCGTGTCAACGTCACGTCTGAAATCACCCTTGGTCGACGACCTTCACTGTGAATTAGATCAGGGTTGATCGACCATGCTAATTTTGTTAGACCTGTCGGCTGCTTTTGATACCATTGACCATGAGATGTTGGTGACTTGCTTGTGGGATTGAGCTGGATTGGGCGAGATCGTCCTTGACTGGTTCCGCTCTTTCCTAACCCGGAGGACTCAGTGTGTGGTGCTTGGGGATTGTTCTTCATCTCCATGGGACCTCACGTGTGGCGTCCCACAAGGTTCTATTCTGTCCTCGCTCTTGTTCAATGTGTATGTGCAGCCATTTGGCGAGGTCGTGAGATGGTATATGGTGTGCGGTGTCATCAATATGCTGATGACACCCAACTCTACCTCTCATTTTCCTCTGACCCACACCAGGCAGTCTTAGTGCTTACTCAATGTCTGGCGGCTGTTGGGGATTGGATGAGGGCAAGGCATCTGAAGCTGAATACAAGACGGAGGGGATAGTGGTGAGGAGGACAGTGGATGTGGCAGCTCCCATCATTGATGGTATCTGCCCTCCACTGGTATCCCAGGTCCGTAGTCTGGGCATGCTCCTCGATCCGCAGCTCCGTCTGGATTCCTAGGTGGGGGCTGTGGCGAGGAATGCAATTCGCCAATTACATCTGGTGCGACGGTTTCAGCTATATGTTTCAGATAGTGACCTGGCCACTATCATCCATGCTTTCATTACCTTGAGATTGGACTATTGCAACGCACTCTACGTGGGGCTACCTATGGTGACGGTCTGGAGGTTGCAGCTAGTGCAGAATACAGCAGCCCGTCTCCTTACAGGGACGGGTCACCATGAGCACATTACACTCTGGGCTCTGAACTGGCTGCCTATAGTCTTCTGGGCCCAATTCAAAGTATTGGTTTTGACCTACAAAGCCCTATGCAGCCTTGGCCCAACTTACCTGCAGAACCGCCTTGCTCTCCATACTCTGGAACGGCCGCTGCAGCCCACTGGGAGCGCCCTTCACAAGGTCCCCCGTGTGGCCCAGGGGACCACTATGGAGAGGACATTCTTGGGGGCTGCACCTAGGCTGTGGAACTCCCTCCCGGTGGAGGCCCAGGTGGCCCTGGATCTCTCTTCTTCCGTCATTGTTCCATCTGGCTTTTGGCAAGGGAGATGGGGTGTAGGGTGGGTTGGGGGGTTGGTTCTGTGCTTTCTCTTTTTATTGTATTGTTTGGTTTTTACTGATTTTATGTGTTTTAATGTTGTACGCTGCCCTGGGCTGCTTGGAGCAGGAGATGTGGGGTAGCAAATGATTTTTTAAAAATATATAAAAATATGATGTACATGTGACCACTTAGCCATGTACAACAGAATAACTGGAAATTGGCTAACATGTAAAAGTAATTTTGATACTAAGTATTACTGTATTTGCCTTTCAAGAAGAACAATCAAATCCATAGAATGCCAGCAGCCTTAATTTACAAATAGCGAAAGGAATTAATTAAACATAGTTTTCTTTTCTTACTTAATAAATAATACACACACACTTCTGTGGTGGTTTACAAAGAAATAAAAAGACAAAACTCTTCCCTTGAAGAAACAACAAGCTCACACACAGATACACAAATGACAATGGAAATGGACAGCACAGCAGGTGGGTAGATAAAAAGTGGGTAAAGCCAGACATGACAGCTGCCCACTTAGACCATTTTTAAACTGACTGCGGTGGGTCGGGGGATGGATGTGTGTGTGTGGCCATGCTGGGTGGAGGTGCACACCCATCTCCACCCACAGAGCATCAGGCATTGGAGCCCATTGCAGAAAACAAACAAGACTACTAAGAATAAATTTTGCTATAAAAATACAATAATAATGATCATAAAAATAAAATCAACCATAAACATATATAATGTTCCCAATCAATACAATGATCACAGCCCGACACATTGCAGGAAATTTCCCTTCTTCAGGGGTGCAATTAAAATCTGAAATATACCAATAACAAAAAATTAATAATATACACAAACAAATACAAGAATGATTACAAAAATGTACAAGAATATTTTCTGTAAACGAAAGACAACCAACCTGATGAAACAATAACTCCTTTGGCTTTAAAAATTCATAAAGGAAAAAAATCCTTATATAGCCTGCTCTCAATGGCAATATGCATATTTTCTTCTATGATCCTAAAACAAGGATATAGTCCTCAATCTATTATAATAAACTAATAAACAAAATTCCCCATATGTAACAGTCTTGAACGCAGGAAATAACCTGGCCCTTTGAATATATTTATGAAACTCATAGTAATACAGCCACTAGAAATATCTCACAACTAACAATAAAAATAGTCTGACCACCGTCAAGTTGACTCACCAAAATATTATCCTACCATTATCTACAGGGCTACATCATGATTGTTTCCATATAGTTTCTATGTCTTGATATTAGGTGCCAACTGTAGTACACATAATGGAATTCTAGAAAATAATGCAGAACATACCTCGCAAAAGTGGAAGAGAACCTGTGAACAACCTCTTCACAAAATGTATAAATCTTGCAGATCTCTAACAACCTCAAAATGAAGGATAAAAAAGGGGGGAAAAAGGGGGCGGGGGGGAAGGAAAATGCTGAATGAAATAGTGCTCAAAATTGTTGAACTCTTCTAAAAGAAGAGAAATAACAAAAAGCTAATAAGGTGGCTAACTTTATGCTGAATCAAAAAAGCAACACCTACAGTACCTACCTCTGTCTGGTGTAAAATCAACTGCGTGAATGCTGAGCAGGAGCTAACAGCCTCCTTAACAAGTGCCCCTTATAACTATCAGAGTGAATCAAAACTGTCAACACCTGTGATGTGGAGTCTGTTTCAAGTGTTTCCAAACAAGAATATATACATTTTCTCTTATCCCTCATCAGATGCAAAATTCTAATACTGAAAATAATGTATTTGGAACACAAATATACTTTGTAGCAGAATGACTAACACTGAAAAATCAAAAAGGAAGAGACCATGTGGATTAAAGGAAGATATTCAAATCCATGTCTTCATTTAGGCCACAAGACTCAAGGGTATTAAGCTGAAAATCCACTGTTTCTCTTTTAGACAACGGCAGTTCCGTATCTACAGAGTCTGCACTTATTCTCTCAATGGTCCCAAAAGTAAAATCCTCAGGATTATGTCTCATGGCCATAAAACGTTTAACCAAAGGTGCTGTAACTCTCTGATTCCTAATGTTGCTTCTTTGTCGTTCACTAATTCTGATCTTTAATTTTCTCGTTGTTTTTCCTACATGTACTAAAGAGTAGGGATGGGAATTTCGGTTTCAGATAAAACCGAAAGTACCCGAAAATGGACATTTCGAATTAATCCGAAATTTCGGTTCTTTTTCAGTTTCGGTACTATTGGATCTTTTGCATTGATTTTTGTACCTGATTTTTAACATTGCAGTTTCTCCCCTATTGAAAAACGGCAACGTTAAAAATCCGGTACAAAAATCAATGCAAAAGATCTGATAGTACCGAAACCGAAAAAGAACCAAAATTCATGAGAACCGAAACCAAAATTGACCAAAACCCAAATTTTGCCCAGAGTCCCATCCCTACTAAAGAGCAAGGGCATTTAACAGCATAAACTACATAGGTGGATGCACATGAGGTAAAATCTCTGAGAAAAAATCTCTTAGAATCAAAAGCGTTGATGAAAAAAGTCAGCTTAGTCTGTATTCTGACCTGCGTCGCCCTGGCATGCGCAGGATTTTGCGTCCTGACATGCGCGAGAGAAGCCTGGGCAGATTCCCGTTCGCACTGGCTCTTTTCCTGTTGGCTGGCTCCTCCGGGCTGCTGCAACTTCCCTCGCCCCTCCTGCTGCTGCCTCCGCCGCAGCAGGTGAGAATACAGCCATAGAGGTTTGTCTGCAACAAATACCTGAACCACAGGGAAAGTGTCCTATACTTCTATTGCTTCCATCAAAAGATGGAGTCTGTGAGGAATTGGTGGTCCTATTAATGTCTGCATATATCAAGTAATCTTTGATGTTTTTAGTTCTTTTATATGCAAAAGGTGGTTTGGTCTCAAAAATGGGTAAGACATCCAAATGTGTGCCAGTTCTTCAAAACACTACTGTGAATGTGTGAGCTGGCGCCATTGAATGTTAAGCTGAAAGTCATTCTCTCTGATTTACTTTTTGGTCTACGAACTAATAATTCTGATCTATTCTTCTGACCTGCTCTCTGGAGTCCTTCTTTGATGGTTTTTTCAGGATAACCTTTCTGTAAAAACATTGTAGATAAAGATCTAGATTCTGGCAAAAAAATCTACATCTGATGTACAATTTCTCTTCACTCTCAAGAACTGTCCATATGGAAGATTATTGCAAATATGAGAAGGATGTGAACTACCAAAACATAAACAACAATTTTTAACTGTGGGGTTTTTGTACAAATGAGTATATAGACCCGTACATCCTCATCTAATGGTAACATCCAAAAAATGAACATCATGATGACTGTATTCCATGACAAATTTGATATGCGGATCTCTAGCATTGATCTAAGTCAAACATTATTTCAAAGAAGTGAAGTCTCCCTTCCAAAGGAGAAAAACATCATCTATATATCTCCACCATTCAAAAATATGTGATGAGTAAGGATTATTCCTATCCCAAATGTAAAGATTACCAACTCACCCATATATAGATTGGCTACCTTAGGGGCCATAGCAGAACCCATAGCTATTCACTTGGACTGCCAATAAAATTGGTTGTCAGGGGGCGCAATGCACATGTGCGAGAACTAGCCACGCGAAAAAACCGCTCCTCCCGGGGACCCGATAAAGGGCAAAAAACAATGAAAAAACCTAATGCAACAGGAACAAAAGACCAGTAAACTGAAATATCAGGGCATGGGACCTGCGAAACAGCAGGCAGAATAGGGCCCCAAAAAACGTTATTGCCAACAGAAGCAAGTGGCTGAGGCACCTCAGGAAAGGGCGGTGAGTGCAAAGATGGCGGCTGCGGACCAGTCCCCTGCCTCAGGGGAACCTGAGGGAGATCCACCAAGCACGGCAGTAATTGTGGCCGAAATTATGGCTGCAAGCAGAAGCCCAGCAGGATAAACATGAACTCACTGAAAAAATAAAGAAAGTTGCACATACAGTGAAGGAGGGGAATAAAAAGCTGGAAAACTTAGGCAAGCGCATAGATATCACTGAGGAGCGCATCTTGGACCTAGAAGACCGGGCCCTGAGTTCAGATAATGAAGTAGCGAAGCTTCAAGAGTCAATGAACTTCCTGCACTATAAATAGGAGGATCTAGAGAACAGATCCAGGCAGAGCAATTTGCGCATAATGGGGGTACAGGAGAGTGCAGAAGGTGAGGGGATGCAGGAACTGCTCCAGCAGATCTTTACTCTGAATTTTCCAGATCAAAAACATCTACATAACATAGAAATTGAGAGAGCTCATAGATCCCTGCGCCCCAAGCCAAAAGAAACTGACCCCCCTAGAGCTATCATAGTTACATTCTTGAAATTTAAGGATAAAGAAGCCTTGCTGACCCTAGCGAGGAAAAAAGGCCAAAGTATGGAGTTCCAGGGCAATAGACTCAAGTTACAGCCAGATTATGCGCTCGAAACTATGATAAAACGGAGAACATGGTCAAAGTACTTCTCTGAACTAATAGACAGAAACTTAAAGCCACAGCATCCAGCTAAGATGGCTATGTTGGTCAATGGAAGGAGGAAGGTCTTCGAGAACACCATGGACTTAGAGACATTCCTGCAAGCCCACAAGCCCAACCAACAGAAACCTAACTAAAATCGATAAGGGAAACAAAGTAAAAGAGGAGCCAGCAGGGGTACTCTAAAAGACTATTTCTTCAAGCAACACTAAACAAAAGACCATCCTACTTTCCTAGGCAACCACAACTCCAGATAAGTTCCACAGGAAAGATGTTTCAGTCTTATGTTTACTTGTCGTCTTATGTATATCCCCGCTGGGTTGTAACCCTAACCTAATTTTTTCACGTTTTTCAAGTTAATGCAGGGGAGGGAAAGGAAAGAAAGGGAAAAAAAAATGCTCATAAGCATAATCTAGCAGGGCCAGGTGAAACTGATGTACCCACACCGGCCTTGTATATAACTCACCAGAGAACTCCAGAAAGGGGTGGGGGGGACACCACAAACCAATGATTACCCCCACAAAAAACTTCAGCTTTGCTGAAAAAAGGAGAACATACTGCTCCATTGGGCACGAGGTGCCAACACTAAGGTTCATGATGTTGTTGATGTTATTGTGTTATGTAGTTAAGTTGTTATCTTTTGCCAAGTGTCTTTTAATTACGCATCAGGTATTCAGGAAATCAAATTCAAGAACAGTTCACAGTACAAGGAGAACTTTGTATGCCCACTCGAAGAGGGATAAAAAACTAAATAAACAAACAGCAGCTCCATCCCAATTAACCCCATGGCAGTAGCAGTGGGAAATACATCCCCCCTGAGATTTCTGATCTTGAATGTCAAGGGTCTTAACCACCCCATAAAGCGAAAAAAGATAACAAACTATAGAAGAGATCAGGCAGTAGAGGTTTTCTACCTCCAGGAAACTAATCTAATCCAAAAAGATCTATATCGATTTAAAGGTAAATGTATAGGGGACACATACGCATCCTGTGGGAGGGGAAAAAAAGCAGGAGTCCTGATAGGGTTCTCATCTACAGTAAATTTTACACTATCCAGGTTGCAGAGAGACAAAGAAGGTAGATTCCTCCTATTACAAGGAGTACTAAACTCACAAAAAGTAACCCTAGTTAATGTATATGCCCCAAATGAAAATATTTACCAGTTCTTCCAAAAATATATACCCATCATAATCGAAAACACAGAGGGCCTGTTAATTATACAAGGGGATTTCAACTCTCCACTATCAGCACTGGACCACTCAGCACGCTCTTTACTTAAAAATATACACAAAAACATAGTTTCAGTGATATCTCAGCATGATTTGCTAGATGCCTGGAAATGTCTAAATCCATCTACTAGGAGCTACACGTATCATTTTAGCATATATAATACCTATTCTAAAATAGATTACATATTTGTAGAGAAAGACTCTCTCTACAAATGTCTGGGAAGCGAGGTAGGTCCTGCTATTTTTTTGGATCATAGTGCAATAATTTCCAAAATTGCTTGGACAGCATCTGAGCAGCAAGCTGGCGGAACCTGGCAACTTGATAGAGGCCTCCTCAAAAACGAATGGATAAAACAGCAAATAGCAGCAGATTTAAAAGAGTACTTTGAAATAAATGCAAGCTCAGTACTCTCCCCACAAACTCTATGGGAAGCTGCAAAACCAGTTATAAAGGGTAAATGCATAGCCATTAAGGCCACAATAAACAAAAAAAGAAGGGAAAGAAATGCAGAGCTTTATGAACAGCTCCTGTACTTAAAAACTGAAAATAGCAGATTCCCCAGCAAAAAGACGCAGCTGGAAATTCAAAAAATAAAAAGTGAAATCGAAGCAATAGACACACAAAAAATTACTCAACAACTAAGAAAGATTAAAAGCTTTTATTTTCAAAACTGTAATAAACCTGGAAAGGTCTTAGCACGGATGAAAAAGACCAAAAGGAAAAAATCCCCTATTCCACTGATTAAACTCCCAGATGGTAATAAGACGTCCAACAGGAAAAAATACAAGATGCATTAGTGGATTTTTACCAGAGGCTCTACACATTAGATGACCCAGACCCTGTAATGATAAAAAAAATGATCGATAAATACAAAATCCCAAAATTTAACAGAGGGTATTTTCAGACATTACGAGATCACGTTCACCATGTGGGAATTCACCGTGGTTGAGCGTGATCGCATAACATCTGTTGGGGGGAATGGAAGCTCCCCTCCAGGTGGTCACCCCCCTGAATTATGGGGGGAATCACATTCAACACACAAATGGAGATGGTCCAGGCTCGCCGCCGATTCCGGGCCATGGTCAATTTCCCGGGGGCGGGCGGGCGCAGCGGCCGTATTGGCCACAGCGCCCACCCGTCTTTGGGAGGGAGGGCTGCTGGGGGAGCGTGGGGGGGGGCAGGGCCTCTCAGCCCCCCCCCCCCCCCGATTCCCTGCCGGGAGAGGCCAACACGTCTCTTGGCCGTTACATGTTGGCCCCGGCAGGGAATCAGTAGGGTGTTTCCGTGGCAGGGCGAATTGAGCCCCGTCACGTCTGAAAATACCCAGAGACCAAATAGGATTCTTCAATGCCCCCATATCTACCAAAGAGATCAAATTAACAATAAAGGAGCTTATCAAAAACAAAGCATGTGGTCCTGATGGATTCCCAGCGGAGTTTTATCAAACCTTTAGTGATATTATCTCCCCACATTTAACTAATACTTTTAACAACATCATAGAAACACAGAGGATGCCCCCAACCTTCTATGAGGCAGTAATAACTGTAATACCAAAACTGGACAGAAACCCAGAGGAGTGCAGTAATTACAGACCGATATCTTTGCTGAATATAGATTATAAAATATTTACAAAGACACTAGCAAATAGACTGGCAGCAATCATAGGAGAGGTAATACATAATGATCAGACAGGATTTATTCCCAATAGATTGGGAATAGATATCAGAAAAACAGTCAACCTTATATTTGCAGCACAGAATTCCAAAGACCCAACATTAATACTATCGGCCGATGCAGAGAAGGCCTTTAATCGTTCAGAGGTGGAATCTATATCAGGTCATGGAGGGGATGGGTATGAAAGGGAACTTCCTCTGGGCAATCAGGGCACTAAATTTACATCCAAGTTCCCGTCTCCTAATAAATGCTAACTTATCCAAGCCTTTCTACCTGACTAGGGGCACAAGACAGGGATGCCCCCTATCCCCTTTACTCTTTAATATAACGCTAGAATTACTGGCGTGCGCTATGCGTCAAGAGCAAGAAATCCTAGGAATCCAACTGAGGCCCACACAGCACAAATTGTCACTGTTCGCAGATGACATGCTTATCTATTTAACACAGCCGCAGAAAACTGTCCCCCAAATACTTCATCTCATAGAGCAATTTAGTAGAATTTCAGGATATAAAATCAATTATCAAAAATCCCAAGCACTTATAATAACAAAAATTGAAGAAGACTGGTTAGCTATTGAAAGGCAAATACCATTTGCAATAGCAAAGTCCCAATTTAAATATTTAGGAGTAAACATAACCAGTGCCCACGAAAAGTTTTTCAAGGCAAATTTCCCCAGCATTCTCAACCAGATCCGCACGGAGGCAGCAACATGGCACAGTCTCCAAACTTCATGGCTGGGTAATGTAAATCTATTTAAAATGATAGCACTACCAAAAATCCTGTACAAAGCAATGGTCCTCCCAATACACTTACCTAGATCGTTCATCAACCAATGTGAGTGCATCCTCCTAGAAACAACCTGGAAAGGAAAAAAACATAGAATTAGCAGAAATGTTTTATCTAGATGAAAGGCTAAGGGGGGGGGGATCAATATGCCAAATATATCTTTATACCTTAAAGCAGCTTCCCTTAGGGCACTCAAATATTAGTACCTACCCTCAGGCAACACTACTTGGGTGGAAATAGAAAAGGAGTTACTGGCAGTGCCTAATTTTCAAGAATTATTAACAAATGGTACAGTATCCAACACCAGCAAGATGTGCAGCCATCCCTTCGCACATGTAGCTATACAACATTGGCATCAGACCCTGAAAAAAATTGAAAGTATCTCAAATTGCATCCCCCTTTTTCCCCCTTAACACTCAAGAATCAAACAAAAACAAATTAGCTACAGACCTTCGAAAAGCACTCACTAAGTGCAGCATCCAAAAGGCACAACAAGTATTTCAAGATGAAAAATTCATATCAATTCAGGAGCTAGAAGACAAAGGGAAAAAAAAATGGGGACACCTTTCAATACATACAACTAAAATATATATATACAGATAGGGAAAAAATCCAGCATTACTGCAGACCAATCATAGATATAGAAAAAATCTTGTTTAATTTGTCACCAAACAAAGGAATGATAGCTAGAATTTATGGGGCATTGATCAGGATCGAGACAAATAAGCGAACATCTTATATTGAAAAGTGGGAAAAAGAACAGGGGCTAAAACTCATTGAAAAGCAGGTAAAGTCAATTTGGCAGCACATGCACAACTGTGCAAGTTCTATGGAAATAAAAGAAACCCAAATCAAAGTAACACTAAGATACTACTATACTCCACAACATTTTAAAGCAATGGATAACTCTAATTCTGGTTTATGTTGGCGTAATTGTGGCAAACAGGGTACTTATCTTCATTGTTGGTGGTATTGTCCTCGTATACAATCCCTGTGGCGCATAATCTGGGAATATATGAAGGAAGCAACGGGAATAATAATACCTTTCCGCACAGAGACAGCACTCTTGGGAATTCACCCAGATATACCTTTAATGAATTATCATCAGGACACTTGCAAACTAATGACTCTAGCTGGAATTAACATCATTGCAAGAAACTGGAAAAATGCGAGGGGCATATCAGAAAAGGAATGGCTACAAC
This sequence comes from Sphenodon punctatus, assembly GCA_003113815.1. Classification (NCBI taxonomy): domain Eukaryota; kingdom Metazoa; phylum Chordata; class Lepidosauria; order Sphenodontia; family Sphenodontidae; genus Sphenodon; species Sphenodon punctatus. The sequence goes on along the minus strand of QEPC01015731.1, from coordinate 1,172,994 downwards.
ACATATGGTATATGTACTCCATGGAAAAGATCACAGCAAGTTAGGAAAACAAAACATTCACAACTAAATGGTACACCTGCATAAACATAATTCAGGGTCACACAATCTCAGAAGAATCAAAATCATACCTAGTGGACTAATTCAGTATGAAACATATATACAGTGCACAACAATGAAAAGAGAACTTTAATTTGGCAAATTGGTTGTTTGCCGGCGCACCCCCCCCAATGAGACACAGAGGCAGTATATGGTTTAAACTTGGCCGCACTTTATTTCAACAGATTCAATTAGGCCAGTGGGTGATTGCACCAGCAATATGGGTCCAGTATGCTAGCTACTTAATTCTTATTAACGTGTACTGACCGGGATGCACCTTCCCTAGTCAGTACTAACCAACGAACTTCTTCCCTTCGACAGCACTCTGGCTCTGGCCGAAAGGGAACAGGCCCAACGGTGGGCATGAGTAAGGAGGTGAGTACCCGTAAGGCCAGCAGACCGTGCATGTACTTGCTGGTCTCACCTGGTACGCCTCCCAGGGTGATAACCCCTGCGCGTACTGCTCTCCCTTCGCACAGGGTGTCGCCTCCCCATCTCTTAAGGAGATGACTCATCTTATCCTATTCTTACCTGTTTATCCTACTGTAGCATACTGGACCCCCGCCACTAAAAGGGGGAGGCCGTCCGGTCTCCCCCGACACCCACTGACTATCACATCACCAGCTCTTTCAGGTGTTGGGCCAAGTTCCTAACATATAAGTCATTACCCACCCGGGAGAGATGGACCCCATCATCTCTGAACAATTCTGGCCGTCCGACATTAATGTCTGTGTGTTGAATAATTGCTCCCCCAATGCTACCTATCCATTTTGCTATCTCCCTATTAATGTTCCTACGTGCCTTATCAATTTTGGGTGGGTTAATAGCTCCCGTCCATCGAATTCTGGGAACTAAACTAGTCCAACATAACTGAACATTTGGGAACAAACTCTTAACTAACAACAGGTCCTTTTTAATTTTGATCAAGAGGTTAATCCCTTTTTGGGCCGGGATGTCATTCTCCCCTAAGTGTATCACTAGAATGTCGGGTGTGCCTTCTCTTCCAAGCAGTCTCAACTTTTGCAGCAGCTGGTACCATCTCATGCCACCATATCCATACCAACTAACTGCTGCCCTTTGACCCAATCCTAGTTGGCGTCCCCATTCTGACTGTATGGCAGCCTTCTCGGCCCAACGAACCAGGCTGTGGCCCACGATCCATACTTCGTGATTTTTTGTTTCGTTGGACCTAAACCCTGGGACAGGAGACATAATAATGTTATTGATGGCCTCTTACATACCTTCTATATGCATTGGACCGCCACCGCCCTACCCCTTTGATCGCCTCGGGCGGCAAACCTGCTGCAGCTGCTGTCGTGGCTGCCCCTATTCTGAATGAATGGGACCCGTATCCACTCGCTGGTAGTCCTATCTTACCCAGGGCTGTCCTAAGGACAGCGCTGAATTGATAACTCGTTAGCTGGGTACCGTTTTGGTGGCGGAACAATGTGCCTGTCACCTGTGGGCGTATGTTTAGGTAGTGTCCCATTTGGCTTACCGGGCATATCCCTTCTTGTCCCGTTCGGAACAATTCTACATTGGTTCCCCTGCCCTTCTGGTCCGTCTTGGATCTTCTTAACCGTAATCGCAGTCTACAGGGGTTCCAATCAATGTCATTGATTCTAAAGGCCCGGCCAGATAAATCTAATCTAGATGTTGGGACCACTTCACTCACTCTAAATCCACCAAAATATGTAACGGCGTAAACCGCTGTGAACAATTGCGCTTCGTATGCGTCGCGACATGTTTCTGGTAAGATTCCTACGATATGGACTAATATCGGTGTGGTTATGGGGGCTCTTTCCGGGGCTGGGGTCGCTGTTCCTCTGGCCCAGCTTTCCAGCATCCTTTTTAGATAAAAACCCTTATCTGGGGAGGGGTGGCCTTTCAATTTGCTAATAAAATTAATGGCTGCAATCTTGCCCCCAATGGTGCTAACCGCTAGACCCTTATGCCGGAGTGACATGGCAAATTGTAGTACTTCAGGCTCTGCAATGGGAAAACCCGGTGCCCAACCTCTGTCTGTTCTATATGCCTGGAATTCCCGGAACGCCCTACCGTAAGCTGCCTGAGTTCTAGGAGCCAGGGATCCCTGCACGATATTCTGCACTTCTAACTCCCAAGGCTCCATGCTCTCGGCGGGAGAGGGTCGGGAAACTCCCTGGCTTCCGGCGCAAGTTCCCGGAATCGCTCGATCTGAAAGCGAGAGAGGGCATCGGCTATGCCATTGTCAATACCGGGTACATGACGTGCTGTGAACATTATGTTGTTCCTAAGGCAGGCTACTACCATGGAGCGCACTAGCCTCATAACACGGGGGGAGCGTGATGTCAGCGTGTTTATTATATGTACCACTGCCATATTGTCGCACCAGAACAATATGGTGTGATTAGCGAATTGTTCAGCCCATAGCAATACTGCTATGACTATGGGGAACAATTCCAAAAAAGTTAGATCTTTTGTCAATCCCGTTTCATGCCAACTAGGTGGCCAAGGCTCCGCGCACCACCGGGTCTGAAAGTAAACTCCAAAGCCTGCTCCCCCTGCTGCGTCCGAGTGCACCTGCAGGTCACTACGCAACAGCCACTTGCTACGCCAAAAACTCACTCCATTGTATTCCTTAAGGAATTCCAGCCAGGATCGCAAATCAGCCTTCATTTCTTGACTTACCCTAATTCTATAGTGGGGTTGGAGGTCGCCCTTCAGTTTACCATATAGCCTGGTTAAGAACGCTCTACCAGGTGCGACCACCCGGCAAGCAAAGTTAAGGCTGCCTACTAATGATTGCAGGGATTTTACTGTGATCTTATGGGCCAGAATGCATTCCTCGATCTTGGCCTTTAACGTATCCAACTTGTCCTGTGGGAGCCTGGACCATTTCTTTACAGTGTCCAATTCAATGCCCAGGTAAGTTAAGGTTGTGGATGGTCCCTCCGTCTTCTCCGGGGCAAGTGGGATCCCTAATTCAGTGGCCATCTCCTGAAACAGCCCCAAAGCAGACGCGCATTCATCTGTCCCCGGCGGGGCTATTATCAGGAAATCATCGAGGTATTTTGTTACTTCTCCCCCCTTCCATCGCTGTTTAAAGATCCACTCCACCAGGGAACTGAATCGTTCAAATGCCGAACAGGATATGGAGCATCCCATTGGCATCGCTCGATCAAAATAATAATGTCCCTTGAAGTGAAATCCCAACAGGTGGAAGCTATCAGGGTGCACTGGTAGCAAGCGGAATGCTGATTTGACATCACACTTTGCCAACAGTGCCCCGGGTCCCATGTTCCGCGCTTTCTCAACCGCCGTGTCGAACGACGCATACCTCACAGTAGCCAATTCTTTCGGTATGGCGTCGTTCACAGAAGCGCCGTGTGGGTAAGACAGGTGATGAATCAACCTAAACTCTCCGTGTGTTTTCTTTGGCACAATGCCCAGGGGTGACAATACTAAGTTATGGATGGGTGGTTGGTGGAATGGACCAGCTACTCTGCCATCTGACACCTCTTTTTCAATCTTTCTCTTGACTAGTTCCTCATGCCCATTTATGGATTTTAAGTTCCTAACTATTCGGGTGCACTCAACTGGGCCGGCAGGAATGTGAAAACCGTTCTTAAAACCTTCAACTACATATTCTACTTCTTCCTTTGCCGGGTGCATGTTGAGGGCTCTCTCTAATGACTCAATTCGGATTGGCGTCGGCCCCCTTTTGGTTGCGGGTCCCGGGGGGGCCACCTTGCCCCCCTTTTCCCGGGCCCGCACCACCTCCGAATCGGCCTCGGCCACCCTTCTGACGGGGGCGGTAGCACGTGCTCTCAGGGTGTCCCCCCCCACAGCTGGAGCACGCATGCCGAAACCGACACTGGGACCTGTTGCACCTGCCCGTGGAGTTATACTCCCAACACGTGCCCGGACTCCCCTGTCCTCTTTTTCGTGTCTCCCCGCGGTATGGCTCATTGGCGGGAGCCACCCCTCCCTTGAATAATGGGTGCCCGCTATCAGACCGGGGAGCCCTGGTTGCATCCACCATGCTCTCCAGCCAGATGTCTGGCGCATGGGCGTCCCATCGGAGGCCCGGGGTATTCGCTGCCCTATGACGAAAGGCTTCGTCATAACGCAGCCACGCGCCAGGGGGACCGGTGCCGTGGGCCCGACGAACGATGTCGGCGTATTTATGTAATTCTAGACCCCGTCCTGGATCTACCTGCATTATTACCCCCATGTAGACTGCGAAAGCGGAAGTCCAATTGGCCCAGTTTCTATCCGCCTTTGGGCGCTTAAATTTTTCTTTCTCTTTCTCATCTTCCGCTTCCGAGTGGTCCACTATGGGGTCACTGAATAATAATGCAAATATATCGATATATTCGCCCCGCCAGATTTTTTCCTTGGTCGCGGGGGTTAAATGGCTGCCGAATGGGGCTGCCACATCAGCGATTACCCCGCCCGGTGGGCGTACGATTGTTGCAGACACTGCCCCCACTGAGGTGGTGGCCAGGGGGATCCGCGCCTGGGGAAAAAAGGGGGCTATTCCCTGGCTAATGACTGGCTCTGTTCTGCTGTCGTTATGTGGGGCTGCTGCCCCCGATTGCCCTACGGGCAAACCAACTGGTAACACCCAGGCCCACATGCCCTCGACCTGCCGCAGGCGGGGGGCTGGAGCCTGCTGCCCTTGTTCTAGAACCCTCCCTGGGGCTCTGCTGGCTGGGTCACTACTGCCCATCTGACCAGGCCTGTTGAGGGGCCTGACGTCCCCTCCCCCATGGGATGTTCCACCTGGCCCTGCCCGTATGGGGGGATTCTCATAGCCGGTTAATGCCGTTGTCCCCCACCCCCCGTGGTCGGTCCACTCACCGTGGAACGTCGGCTGGGGTTGGCTGCTGGGCCCGGGGGCTTCGTGGGGCCGCCCTCCATGCTGGCCCCTGGGTTCCCCTTGTAGGGCTGCCTCAATCGCCTGCAGGCGCTGTACTATGTCTTGATCCCCCCCTTGTTGTTGATGCGCGTCGCGTCTTCGGCGGGCCGGTGGGGGTCCTTCGCCTGCAGAAGAAAGCATATCTCGGGGGCGCTCGTGCCCCCCCATGTCAAATGGTGTGACTGGTGGTGCCCCCAAAGCTGCCGTACTGCTGGCCTGCTGGCGCTGGTAACGTGCCAGCCCTGGTACACCAAACGGGTCCCATGTGTCGGCAGGATTGCCGTAGGTTCCGTAGTTATATCCCCCCCCCTGGTTCCGTCCTGTCCTGGGGGGGCCCAAGTTATGTTTGGGTTTTGCCCCCTATCCAGGGGGCTGAGCTGTTGCCCCAGCCCACCTAGCCCAGGAGGGGGTTGAACGATCCCCCACATATCCTGGCTAAGCAGGGACTGGTTCATCCCTCCATGATCCCCTCGAGATGGCCCCGGTTCCTCTCTATATCGCGTCGGGGGGGTGATGATTCTATTACCCCTTCTGGGGCCCTCGAGAGGGGGTTGAGCTGCAGCTGGGTCTATTTCAGGGGCCAGCTGGGTTTCTCCCCCCTCGAATTGGAGGTTTAAACCTCCCACCTCTGTATCCCCAATATTAGGTTGGAGGCCCTCAGGAGGGGGAGGTGTAGGGCATGGGGGCCGCCTTTGGAGCAAAGCCTCGCAGGCCGCCAGCCGCTCCAAAAGTTCTTGTCGGGTTGGGGCCCCAATCCCGTCCTCCCTCTCTCCCCGCTCCGGGCTGTCCCCACTCCGGGACTGGCTCCCCGTTTGCGGGGCTCGCTTTTTTGGGGCCGCCTTCTTTTTTGTGCGGCCCATTGCACAATCTCCTACCACTCTCCGCCTCTTGAATCCACGTGGTGCTGGCCCTCAGCAGCAAGCGATCCTTGCTGCTGCCTTCTTGCACCCGCACGCAGACTGAGGCTTCTCCTCGCGGCCCCGCCCTCCCTACAAAGGGTGGGAACCGCTCTACTTTCCAAGCGCGGCGCCACTGCGCACGCGCCACCAGGGTTGCCCTGGCAACCGGCCCCCATGGCCTGATCACGCTGCTCCAGCAGCCATCTTGTCTGCGCCGTATCTCCGAGGGGGGGCGCGGCAATTACCCCGTCGCCGGGATTACCCGCGGCAAAGGGGACTTCTCATGTTTAGGATTTAATGTATTTTAGGTAATATATAAAATAGTGGAATTCTTTGTTTCTCTTTAAACAAGTAATCAACGGGCGCACACCCATCTCCACCCACAGAGCATCAGGCATTGAAGCCCATTGTTCCACGTGTGGGTGATGGGTGTAGCGCGGAAGTGTGCACGTACCCCATCCATCCCCCGCGGCTTTAACATGGGCACCTCCACCAATCTCCATGCAGCGAAACTGCATGGAGATGGGTGGGGCGTCTCGTGTGAAAAGGGCCTTAGACATTTTGTTCTGTGAGCCACTGTCACGTGTGGTTCTAGGATGCCAGATGTTGAACCAGAGTATCCTGGGTCATGTTGGTGGCTATCCTGGACTCCCACCTCCAGAACTAGTGGAGGTAACAGCCTGGGCTAGGGCCCGCCCCGGAGCCTGCACATCTGGCTCCAGGCTGGTCTTCCTGCTGCCATGGCAGCTATCATTAGCCACTGTCAGAGGGGCCGCCCACGCCCCCCCTGCGGGTCACCTCCGGTGCGCTGGGAGACTCCGGGGGGGCCACCCCCCCACAACAGACTCACCCACGGATTCACCAGCCACAGACACCGACATGGCCACACCAGGGGATTCCACACGCCGGTGGGTTGCCAGGGCAACTCATTCTGACGCGGCAATTGGGAGCGTGAAGCCGGGGACGTGGAGCGACGCAGAGCCTGAGCCTCTGTGTCGCTCCACACGCCTCTGGGCATGCCAGGGGGCTGAGACCACGCTAGAAAAAGCTGGTGCTCTGAGGCATAGAGCGCCAGTAATCGGAGCGCCAAGAAGCTGGCCCCTGTCTGACTGGGCATGGATTAAGCTAAGTTTGGATTCCCTTATCCCTTTCCTTATATGATCTCATGGATTTAGACTAGTAGTTGATTGTTGTGAATCTTTGAGTTCCCTGAGTGCGAGTGAACGAGTGAGAGAGTGCTTGTGGGTGAACGTGAAGAGTGCGAGTCCCCTGCCTGCCTGGGGTTCATCCCTTTCTCCCCTCCCAGAGAGAACAACCTCTTGTTCCCCCCCACCCCCGGCACCCTGCCTTCATGCCTCATGCATCCTGCACCTTTCTTTCCCTTCCCCCTGTGGACTGGGCAGTGCAAGTTGTGAGTGTGCTTGGTGCACAGCGATACCTTTCCCACACTGCTCCGCACCCTGATGATGATAGAGGCCTGGTTTCCCTGGAACCATTAGGCCACACTTCTATTTTGACAGGCATTTGTCCTCGTGGGTCTCCCTCGGAGCAAGTGCATAGGGGACTGTGTGTGCGTGGTGTGGATCCAGGATCTGCCTCGCCTCTCAGCAACCCCTGGGACCTTCCCCTTCCCCCATTCCCCATGACAGCCACCGTGGTTGCCTGTCATGATGGGGGCAGGGATGGCCAGCTGCACTTCCCATTCTCCCTACCCCCAGGCTGTGCTGCCATCAGCCCAGCTGGAAGCATGTCTGTTCCATGCTCCAGCAGGCACATGCCCTGTTTGCCTGGGCTGCCATGTCCCAGGCCAGCTCGACTGTCATGTGTGGTTTTACCCAATGAAGGCTTGAGAATCAGGAGTCACAAAGCACTAGTAAAAGAATGAACCTACTGCCTCATCCTAGACATTTTTATTTTATTTATTTAAAAAACTTATTACCCTGCCCCTCCTGCCACAGGCAGCTTGGGGCAGCTTACAAAAATTAAAACAATTAAAACACATAAAAAGGAGGAAACAGAAAAAACAACCGCCCCCTACCCCCGCACCCCTCTCCCCCAACGAGGTCTTGCAACTTTTCCGAAAAGAAGGGAGGTCTGGAGCCAGCCAGGACCTCACCGGAAGGGAGTTCTATAGGCACGCCATGGCCACCCGAGAAACTTGTGGGACTTCGAGCAGGGCATCCCTGAACGACCATAGGGGTCGATCCAGGACACGTCGGGGAGTGAGGCGGTCTCTCAGATAGGCAGGGCCCAGACTGTTTAGGGCTTTATAAGTTAAAACCAAACTTCCGGCAGCACGGGAAGCATGGAAACACTCCCTGCGTAACTTTTCTCTCAACGAGAGACTCAGGAGGCGCTTTTCAGCGCCTCGTATAAACGCGTCCCTAGACTCCTCAAATACCCATAAAGCCCTTTGCGAACTGGGTCAGATTAGTGCAATTGTCATCTTTTAATCAATTGCACGTGTACTTGTTCAGCACCAATTCAGGATGTCATCCTTCTTAATTGTGTGCACCTGTATTCCTCTGTGCTGGCACTTTGTTTAAAGGGCCAGGTGTTTATTCCCCGTTACACTAACAATGGGTGAAAAACAGACATGACACAGTGAGGCGCCTCTCTGGTCTGGTGTGGGAAACAGCGGCCGCCACTCTCCGAATCAGTACACAACAGATGTGCCTATGACTCAGGCAGCTGGAGAATCAGAGATTTTTTGCAACAGTAACAAACATGGAAATGGATATTCATTTCTGAAGGTAACCCAGATTTAATTCATGAATCTACAATGGCAGGTGTGTTTCAGCTCTAGAGGAGACCATGGGCTAGGACCCTGTTCTTGTAGGCAAACTCTACCACTGCTACTGCTCCAGTAGAACCCAATGGAGCATCATGGTGTTGAGGAGCAACAGAAGAGATCCATGAGGATCCCTGAATGGAACCTCTCTGCTAATGTGGACTAAAGTGAGGGTGTGCAAGCAAAGTAATTACAGCCCTTGACTGGATGCATAAGCCCTCAGTTAGGTACGTATTAACAGGTGGAGAAACTGAGGCACCAAGCTTCCCCAAGCTCACTCATCCTATTCAAGATATTCATAGCTGTCAACAGCTCTCTTGGTGAACCTTAAACCTGACACTGCTTCAAGGTACTCCACTGATACAAAGTGTTGACTTGGACCTGGGAGACCAGGGTTCAAATTCTCTTTTAGCCTTGGGTATAGGTAGCCTTGGGCAAGTTTCTCTCTCTCAACCTCAGCTCCCTGTTTGTAAAATGGGAATGACAAGGACCTGCCTCACACTGCGAGGGTGAAGTAAATAAGAATTGTAAAGCACTTTGAATGCTGAAAGCACTATAGAAATGGCTTAATAATAATGGGCCAGGAAAGGGTTGGCCCTCACTTTATATGCATGGCCTATACCAATTTTATCATGAATAAAGGTAAGGCGCCAGTCTCCTACCCAACAAGTCACAAGGAGCAATGCACGGAAGAGCAGCAGGAGTGAAAGATGCTTTGGTGAATGTTTTTGCAACTTTGTTGAATTCATAAGAGGCCTCTAAGGAGCAGGAATGACAAATACATACTGCCATTATTTTAAAAGAGAGTCTGTGTGGATATACACTTGGAAATTGAACACTAGCTTGACTAATGTGAGTTGTGAGCAAGAGCCTTTGAAATTATGTTAAGACTCAAATGGGAGAATACTTGAAAAAGGAGAAGCTGACTGAAAATATCCAATGTGGTTTTCGGCAGGGAAGGTCAGCACACGTCACTAACTCGGCAGCATGTTTCATGCCTAGTGCAGCTATGGTAGACTGGAGGAATACAACGCACATCACATTCAGTGCTGTGGGTTTCTGGATGTGGTTTGACAAGTCACACAGTGTAAATTAATGTGTGAGGTGTAAAATTTATGGAAATGGAGAAGCCTGGGCATATTTGGCTTAAAACAGGATGAAGAAAAAGTTACAAAAGATTAACTGAGATGGAAATATTTGAAACATGAAAAGAGGTTTATAGTAAGAGAGGATTTCAAAGGTTATTGAGGGAATGTTATCCTTTAAAAAAAAAGAAAGAGACAACTGTGAATGGAAGTGTCCAAGTTCACCCCATCTCTTCACTATAATTCTTTACCGTTATATGGTATAGAGTACTCTTTATCCAATGATTTCAAAGCACTTTACCAATTTTAAATTTCACAATATAGCTGCAGGAGATTGTTCACATAAGAGGTTGTTAACCAGGAACCACCACCACTGAGTTGTAACCCCCACCTCCACATAAGCTTAGATGAGCATAAGGGACAAGTTTACAAACTCTAGCTACGAACCACCCCTTTTGAGGATCCCCTGAATGGAACCTCTCTGCTAATGTGGACTAAAGTGAGGGTGTGCAAGCAAAGGAATTACAGCCCTTGACTGGATGCATAAGCCCTCAGTTAGGTACGTATTAACAGGTGGAGAAACTGAGGCACCAAGCTTCCCCAAGCTCACTCATCCTATTCAAGATATTCATAGCTGTCAACAGCTCTCTTGGTGAACCTTAAACCTGACACTGCTTCAAGGTACTCCACTGATACAAAGTGTTGACTTGGACCTGGGAGACCAGGGTTCAAATTCTCTTTTAGCCTTGGGTATAGGTAGCCTTGGGCAAGTTTCTCTCTCTCAACCTCAGCTCCCTGTTTGTAAAATGGGAATGACAAGGACCTGCCTCACACTGCGAGGGTGAAGTAAATAAGAATTGTAAAGCACTTTGAATGCTGAAAGCACTATAGAAATGGCTTAATAATAATGGGCCAGGAAAGGGTTGGCCCTCACTTTATATGCATGGCCTATACCAATTTTATCATGAATACAGGTAAGGCGCCAGTCTCCTACCCAACAAGTCACAAGGAGCAATGCACGGAAGAGCAGCAGGAGTGAAAGATGCTTTGGTGAATGTTTTTGCAACTTTGTTGAATTCATAAGAGGCCTCTAAGGAGCAGGAATGACAAATACATACTGCCATTATTTTAAAAGAGAGTCTGTGTGGATATACACTTGGAAATTGAACACTAGCTTGACTAATGTGAGTTGTGAGCAAGAGCCTTTGAAATTATGTTAAGACTCAAATGGGAGAATACTTGAAAAAGGAGAAGCTGACTGAAAATATCCAATGTGGTTTTCGGCAGGGAAGGTCAGCACACGTCACTAACTCGGCAGCATGTTTCATGCCTAGTGCAGCTATGGTAGACTGGAGGAATACAACGCACATCACATTCAGTGCTGTGGGTTTCTGGATGTGGTTTGACAAGTCACACAGTGTAAATTAATGTGTGAGGTGTAAAATTTATGGAAATGGAGAAGCCTGGGCATATTTGGCTGAAAACAGGATGAAGAAAAAGTTACAAAAGATTAACTGAGATGGAAATATTTGAAACATGAAAAGAGGTTTATAGTAAGAGAGGATTTCAAAGGTTATTGAGGGAATGTTATCCTTTAAAAAAAAAGAAAGAGACAACTGTGAATGGAAGTGTCCAAGTTCACCCCATCTCTTCACTATAATTCTTTACCGTTATATGGTATAGAGTACTCTTTATCCAATGATTTCAAAGCACTTTACCAATTTTAAATTTCACAATATAGCTGCAGGAGATTGTTCACATAAGAGGTTGTTAACCAGGAACCACCACCACTGAGTTGTAACCCCCACCTCCACATAAGCTTAGATGAGCATAAGGGACAAGTTTACAAACTCTAGCTACGAACCACCCCTTTTGAGGATCCCCTGAATGGAACCTCTCTGCTAATGTGGACTAAAGTGAGGGTGTGCAAGCAAAGGAATTACAGCCCTTGACTGGATGCATAAGCCCTCAGTTAGGTACGTATTAACAGGTGGAGAAACTGAGGCACCAAGCTTCCCCAAGCTCACTCATCCTATTCAAGATATTCATAGCTGTCAACAGCTCTTCCAAGAAAAATGCAGGCCTCTGAAATAAGGTCCTGCAAAGTAAAAAAGACAGAAAATATGTTGATGAATACTTTGCTGCAAAGTAAATTTTGGTTGTCACTTTGGGTCACCTCTTCCCCTCTACCCATTGAAGTCAATGCAAAACTCCTATTGACTTTAACAATGGAGGATTGTCCTGGGACTGTAGCTCTGACACCTGATCCAAACCCATGTACATCAGGCAGGTACCTTGCTCTTATGGGTTTTGTGCAGGCTCAAAAAGAGTTAAGCAATTTGGATTTCCCTTTAATCATGGAGATTTGAGGAGGATTCACCTATTTATGGCATCAAGTACGGAAATGCTTTCTGTATTTGTTTGAAGAGAATTTCAGTCCCCTTTTAAATAAATGACAAACACACCTTCCAAACTGGCTTTTGGAACTGAAATGGGTTTTTTACAGCCCCTAATGACTTTTATTTCCCCACACCGGGATGCAGCTAGTGGGACATGCTGCACTTCAAACCGACATGCGTGTTGGACGTTTCTGGTTAGGGAGTTCCCACGTATCTATTAATTTTAATCAATTTTATACTCCACCCTTCCTGCCAAGGCAGCTTGGGGCGGCATATGTCACCAGCATAATGTTCCAGGCAGAACAAGCATCTGGCAGGGGATTAATGCTTTGGGCCGAACCTGCTGCCTAATGGGGTCAAACCTACATTGCCAGATTGTGGCGGCAGCCAGGAGGGCTTTTCACCAACTTTTATTTATTTATTTATTTATTTATTTATTTCGAGGATTTATACCCCGCTCCTCCTGCAAAAGCAGCCCAGGGCAGCTTACAACAATAAAAACATAATAAAAATAGTTTAAAACATCCAATATGATAATATTAAAACAGGGCTAAAATAACAGATAAGATAATAAGTAGTAGATAGGTGGGGGAGCTAAAAAAAACCCTCCCCCTCCCCTCCCNAGCTAAACCCCTCCCTTACCCTCCCCTCCCACCCTCCCCAAAGACCTAGGCAAACAGCCAGGTTTTGCAACTTCACCGGAATGTCAACAGGCTAGGGGCCAGGCGAGCTTCATCTGGAAGGGAGTCCCAAAGGCGTGGCCCGGCCACCGAGAATGCCCTCTCCATTGTGGCCCCCGGCTTAACACGGGGGACCTCCAAGAAGGCACCCCCGTCAGACCAAAGGAGTCGCCCTGGGGCGCAGAGGGTGAGGCGGTCCCTGAGGTCTGAGGGGCCCAGACCGTGTTGGGCTTTATAGATCAACACCAACACCTTGAACCTGGCTCGGCACGCTATCGGCAGCCAGTGCAGAGCCCGGAGCACAGGTGTAATATGCTCCCGGCGGCCCGTCCCCGTAAGGAGACGAGCCGCTGCATTCTGCACCAGCTGCAGCCTCCGGACCAGGAACAAGGGAAGCCCCACGTAGGGCGTGTTGCAGTAGTCTAGCCTCGAGGTGACGAAGGCATGGATGAGGGAGGTCAGGTCTGGGCTGGAGACGAACGGACGCAGCCTACGTACTAGATATAGCTGGCAGAAAGCAGCCTTAGCGACTGCCTCCACCTGCCGCTCCAGGCGGAGGTCTGCATCCAATATCACCCCCAGACTCCGAACCTGCTGAGCTATAGGAGGGTGAACCCCCCCAATCAGGGGGGGCCACTACCTCTTTCGCTCTCCCCACCAACATCACCTCCGTCTTATCGGGGTTGAGCTTCAGTCTGCTCAGCCGCATCCACTCCGCCACGGCCTCCAAAAGTAAAACTTCATCTGGTAAGAAGTCTGTGACCCTTTTTAATCAGACATGGACCTGGCCACCCTCATAAGAACATAAGAAATGCCATACTGAGTCAGACCAATGGTCCATCAAGCCCAGCATCCTATCTCTGACAGCAGCAAATCCCAGTTGCATGGAGAAGTACCAGCAGTCACAATGGGCAGCCCATTCCCTGCTGATCGCTCCCATCTCTTGACAGTAAGAAGTTCCCATCTCGTGATCTACTTCGCTAGTAGCAGTTAATGGACCTATTTCTCCAAGAACTTATCCAGTCTTTTTTAAAACCCAGCCACTACTGGTCCTGACAACCTCCTCTGGCAACAAATTTCATAATTTAACTGTGCATTGAGTGAAAAAAATACTTTCGTTTATTTGTTTTAAATCTGTCACCAGTTAGTTTCATGGAGTGTCCCCTAGTTCTAGTGCTACTTGAGAGGGTAAATAAACATTCCCTATCTACTTGTTCCATTCCACTCAAGATTTTATAAACCTCTATCATATCCCCTCTCAGGCCCTTTTTACACGGAGGTCACCCACCCACAAACGCGCATAAACACCCATCGGATGGGTGGGAGAGAGTCCGTGTAAACATCCACAAGTGGGTGGGTGTGCGTTCCCGACACACCCACCAACATCCATGGAACAGCCGGGAAGGAGCCAGCATGCTCCATGGGTGGAGGTGGGTGGAGATGGATGTTCAACACCCACCCGTCCATGTAAAAACCAAAACACCCACACCCATGGGGATGGGTATGCCGATACCACAGAGAGATGGCTAGAGAGGCCACGCAGGTGCCCCCAAGCAGGCACGCCCACCGGGGGAGGCGCTGGATACCCAGCCGGGAGCCCTTAAAGGAGAACCGAAACATGACATGGGTGCGCTGGCTCCCAACATGTCTGGAAGGAAAGCCTCTGACAAAACAAAGGGAGCCAGCACCATGACATGTGTGGGATGGGCCAGGGTAAGCAAAGGGACCCCAGGACACTCAGGGAAGGGGGGCCTGGCCCAACGGCATGGGGGGGGAAGACAGCTAATCACAACACACCTGTCCCATCACAGGGCCAAGGGCATACCGCAGCACCAGCTCCACTCACATCCACCCAGCCCACCACAGCCATGGGGAACAGGGATGGGAGCACAACCGACAGCGAGGTAAGAGCAAGGGTACCCCAACAACCTGGGAAGGGGGGGCCCACACACCAATACCAGAAACCATCCCGAGGGAACACAGGTCGGGCAGCTGACAGCTAACCATTACCCACCCCAGGAGAGCACCCATACACAGGAGCAATGCACCACTGGGGAGATGGCCGAGGAGGGCCTCCGTGACAGTCAGGTAACCCTGCAGTGCTCCCCACGTGGAGAGGGGAAGGATCACCCAATGGGAGCAAAAGGGGGGCTGTGGTACAGATGCTGACCCCCATGCAACATGCCCAACAGGAGACAACCAGCTCCACTGTCACCACAGCCACCAGGCGGGTGCCAAGCTGGAAGGCCCCCCACACGTGGTACCCAAAAAGGGGAGCCCTGGTCTAGGCAGGAGACCCAGGACTTCATATGCGTGGGGGACTGAAAAGGTCCAGCACAACCTGGTGCACAGCTACAAGACCAGACAGGTCTATAAAGCCATCACTAGGGATGTGCGAACAGAACTGGGTTCAGAGATTTTTAGCCATTCGACCCGAAAACTTAGTTCGGGTTCGTGGGTTTGGTCCCGTGGAGTTCGGACACCCTCCCGAACATTTGGAAAATACATCCGTCTGGAGGCTTGGGGGGCTCCAGGGGTGCCCATGGGGACATGGCAGGCCTTCGGAGACCGAGCGGCAGCAGCAGACATTGGATTGCCCAGGCACAGAACCCATGGCACAGCAGAGGCAGCAGAAGCGGACATTGGATTGCCGGGGCACAGAACCTATGGCACAGCAGAGACAGCAGGGACAGCAGCGGCAGGAGCAGCAGACATTGGATTGCCAGGGCACAGAACCCATGGCGCAGCAGAAACAATCATTGGATTGCCGGGGCACAGAATCCCTGGTACAGCAGAGGCAGTAGCGGCGGCAGCAGCAGCAGAGATTGATTGCCGGGGCACAGTAGCAGACATTGGATTGCATATCATCCAATTGATCCTATATAGTTTTTCTTAAAGCAGGTGAAGATTTATAATGCATTCAGGATATGGGATCATTGTGACCAGTCTCTGTGTAACATTTGATTAAGCAGGTCTTTCCAGACTTATCATTAAAATGGCTTCCTGTTTTAATTAATTCTCATTTTTCTGATTTCTGTACACTTCCCGATTCAGCTTGAATGTTAATTATCTAATTGTTAAAGGAATCAATTCTGATTCAAGATTCTAATCTGCGATTGCCATGGCACAGCAGAGGCATCATTCAGCGGTGGCAGACATTGGCCGGCCAGGGCTTGGTGGGGCACCTCAACTTGGCTGGGTGTTGCAAGCTGGCATTGTACTCGAATGATCTCAAGAAGCTCTACTGCAAATTGGTCAAGCCTTGCCTGGTGGTGAATCTCATGGACACCCAGCCCCCGCCCACTGGCACACTCATCCAAGCTATTCCCATCTACAATAGAGAGGAGCAAATGGCTGACGTGCAGTACCAGCAGCAGCAGCAGGCATTAGATTGTCAGGTCACAGTAACTGCAGCTGGCACCCCTGCTTGGCCGGGCATTGCAGGCTGGCTGGCATCAGTGGAGCAGTGGCAGAGGCCCGGCCAGGTGGAGAGGTGGCAGCAGCAGCAGACATTGGATTGCCAGGGCACAGAACCCCATGGAACAGCAGAAACGGCAGCAGCAGGGTTTGCCTGTGCACAGCACCCATGGAGCCAGGATGGTAGGATTTGCCAGGAAAGAGCTCCCATACATCAGCAGATGGCAGCAGCAGTATTGCTTGGGCATATTTGGATTTGCCAGGGCAGAGCACCCATGGACCAGCAGACAGCAGCAGCGGGATTACCAGGCCAGTGGGGCACATCACCCAGGGTTGCCAGGGCAGGCAGACAGGCACCTTGGCATGAGACGCAGGCAGGCCAGGGCAAGGCTTCAGCTTTGCCCACAGGGCGGGCAAACAGGCACTTTGGCAAGAGCAGAAGGCAGAATGAGGCAGGGTTCGAGGTTGGAAACCAGGGCGGGCAGATAGGCACTTTGGCATGAGCAGAAGACAGGCTGAGGCAGGGTTCGAGGTTGCCAACCTGGGTGGGCAGACAGGCAGCGTGGCATGAGCATTGGAAGGTAGGATGAGGCAGGCTTTGATCTTGGCAACCTGGCTGGGCAGACAGGAAGCGTGGCATGAGCATCTGAAGGCAGACTGAGGCAGGGTTCGAGGTTGCTAACCAGGGCAGGCACGGGCAGACAGGCAGCGTGACATGAGCATCAGAAGGCAGACTGAGGCAGGGTTTGAGGTTGGCAACCAGGGCGGGCAGACAGGCAGCATGGGATGAGAGGCAGTAAGGAAGGCAGGCTGGGACCTTGCCAGGGCACTCAGATAGGCTGGTGAAGACTGTGCAGTGTGCACGAGAGAGAGCCAGTCAGATAGGTAGGTCGATATCATGTAGCCAGAGGGCGGCTGGCAGACTTACAGCTTCCCAATGCCACCCGGCATCATGAGGTCAGTCATATAGACCAGCCGAGGCCGTCTAGTGAGAAAGGGGGGCAGGACGGGCACCGGGCACTGGGAGGGAGGGACAGCACCTCAGCAGCAGCAGCCCAGATTGAGGAGCCCCATCCCAAGACTGTCCCTGGCATGGGATGGCGTGTGCCCCTACACCATCAATCCATGTCCAGGGGCAGCTCAGGGAATCCCAGCAGCGGAAAGTTGACCTTGATGAAAAGCAACTGCTCCACCAACTTGGTCCCCAGTCTCAAGCGGTGCCGCGAGCAAATGTCCCCCACCATAGAGAACACCCGCTTATTGGGGACACTCGTTGGTGGGCAGAACAGCAGACCCTTGGCCACTTTGGACAGGGCCGGTCACAAGTTGGTCTTGCCGGCCCAGTAGACCAAGGGATCGCTGCTGAGATTGATGCACAGTAGGGCTGAAGTGGCAGTAGCTTTTACCATGCCGCGATTCCATTCCTCTATTTCGGATTGCCCACACCACACCGCGGCTTTTCTGCCGACATTCCACTAATTCCACCGGCATTCTGCAAATTCAGAAACTATCAGAAAAATTACGGCATTGTCGGAGACTGTTGGAAAACCGCTGTTCCGCTATTTTGTGGCACTGGCAGAATGGCGGAAGTAGCGAAAATGGCATGTTTCCGCTATTTGTGAAGCCTGTGGAAGTAGCACAATGAAATTAGTGGAACTGCGGAAGTTTCAGAATGAAACTAGTGGAATGAAAGCCTCTGCCACACCATACCACTAATTGCAGAAACGCTGTTTCCGGTGGAAACAACTACCGCTGCGATTTTCTGCTAAAGCCCTAATGCACGGCTCCTCCTCCACGTAGGTCTCCACTGCTGCTGAGGCACTGTCGTACTCCCTCATGTAACAGTCCTTTGGCACCACCTCCACCACTGCCCTCAGTCACGCTGTCTGCCCTGCTGTGCACGGGCCCATGCTTGCCAGAGTGTCCTGCATATATGAGCTTCTGCTGCTGGCAATAGGCAGGGCCCCGATTCTTCCGTAGAATATTTTTAAACATTCCGTGGGAGTCAAGACTTTATTGCTTCCTCCCTTCCCCCCCTGCACTGGTCAAACCCTCGGGGCTTCCCCTCCCCAGCCTCTCCAGCTGCCAGGGCTTGCCTCCCCCTTCCCAGATTAGAAAATGAATTGACTTAGTAGGAATGGCGGCAGCAGCTGCTCGTCCCCACCCAGTTTCTGGCCTTTTCCTGACCCCTCCCAACAGGGCTTCTCAGGGCGACGCAGCCGGATGATGTCATCTGGCTGTGCTGCTCTGGGAGGCCCTGTTGGGAGGGGCCAGGAAGAAGCCAGGAGCCGGGTGGGGATGACTGCGCCGAAAGGAGCAGCTGCCGCTGCCGTCCCTCCTAAGTCAGTTCATTTTCTAAACTGGGAAGGGGGGAGGCAAGCCCTGGCAGCTGGGGAGACTGGGGAGGGGAAGCCCCGAGGGTTTGTTCTTTCCCCTCCCCCCATGGAATCTCCTGCCCCATGTCTCCCCAGCACAGGCTAGAAATTCTACACTGGGGTAAGCGGGACAGGAGATTCCGCAGGGGGAGGGGAATTCTGCGGGAAATCTGCCAATCACAGACCCGCATTTAGCTCGGGGCCCTGGCAATAGGGGTGCTGCTACTGCTAGGACTGGGGGCAGGGATACACCCCGAGTGCTGAAAGGTGTGGCTGCTCCCACTCCCACAATTCCCAGGGGTGTCCTGCTGTTGCTGTCGCGCACTCTCCAGAGCCATCGCTGCCTGCTGGACCCCCTCCACCAGCTCACCCTTCCACTGCCCATAGAGTGCTGTCTGGCGTGCTATGCTGCCCTTGACCCTGGGATCCAGTATGGTTGCCAACACATTCATCCTGCTGCAGAAGCTCATCGAACCACGCCTTCATCCCTGCCTTCAGCTACTACACCAGGGCAACTGCCGCAGCCACCAGCTTCTTGCCCTGAGGGCCACAATCCCGCCCCTGCAGAATTTCCTCCAGCCTCCTGAGGAGACTCTGGACCAGAGGGGTCACCTGGCTGACGGTGGCCATGGAGGAGCTGATGGTCTCCGTAACGGCCAGGAATGAAGACAGTGTGAGCCAGGATCTCCCATTCCACCCCATTGTACCCTGGAGGTGCCCCGCTGTCCATCACCAGTTGAACCTGATGCAAGGTGGCTTTCTGCTCAAGAAGTCGCTCAAGCATCAGGAACATGGAATTCCACCTGGTGGACACATCCTGCACCAGCTGGTGCACTGGGGAGCCTTGCTCTGCCTGCTTCACTCGGAGGAGGTCGCTGCCCTTTACGCTGTGGTTCCGTTCAGCTTCCTCTCCCGCTCGATCAGTGAGCTAAGGGTGCCGGCCCCAATCCCCTTCTCCCCCAAGCCCAGAGCGTCCCTGACCACCAGGTGAAGGGTGTGTGCAGCACAAGGGATGCTGGTGAAGTCCACCTTGCGGACTGCCCCTCAATATGTTGGCCGCGTTGCTGGTCACCACACACCCCTTGGTGAAGGGCACACCTGGCGTGACCCACTCCCTCACCATGGTGGTCAGGGCTGCCTTGATGTTGCGAGAAGTGTGGGGACCATCCATGACTTCAGCCTGAAGCAGGGCCCACCTATACCCTGCTTTGGGACGCCTCCTGCCACTCCCAAATGCTGCCTCCGGGTCCTCCTACCAGTGCGCCGTCACTGTCAGGTAGGCATGCTGTGCATTTCTGCTTGACCACAGGTCGGTGGTGAAGTGGACGGTGGCACTCTCAGCCCCTGCCAGATGCTCCCTCACTCACTCCTTTAAAACCCGGTACAAAACTGGCACCACCTGCTGACTCAGGGTGGTGCGTGAGGGCAGCTTAAACTGGGGGGCCAGGAAGCCAATCAGGCGCCTAAACCCCATGTCCCCAACCACCGAGATAGCCCATCGAGCACTATCATTTTCCCCAACATGCACGTGGCTTTCAGTTGAAAGCCAAGCCGCCCTCCACGTCCTGCAGTTGCCGATGGACTTGGCAGCTGCCCCGACCCTAGCTCCTTCATGGTGCACTGATGCTTCTGGGCCTCAACTGGCTGCTGCTCCCCCTAGCAGCAATACCGCTTCTGCTGCTAGAGGTAGCTGCTTGAGGACGCTTGCCCGCTGATGGAAGCAGACAACTGGCCGCTGCAGTCGGGAAACCACTGGTGTCCACTGCCCCTGCCTGCCTGCTTAGCAGCACAGCGCTGTAGCATGCCTTGAGGTGCCTCGCCATGGCAGTTAGTGAACACCTGCCCATGCTTCACCACCTTCTGGCACAAACTGCACTGCACATTCCTGGGATCATTCGCCTGCACCAACTTAAAATGCGGAGGATTTTTTGTCCCCTCCTGCCTTCTGGCCCACACCGGGTGACACACCACTGACAGCGCTTATGGGAGGGGCAGAACATGGTGGCGACACAGCTCTCGGAGGGACAGCCATCACCTCAGCACCAGACATCTCCTCCACAGGACTAGTATCTGCCTCACTGTCCCCAATCTGAGATATGTCCCATGAAGGGGAGTACTAGGACCCTGAGGCTGATCGACTGCCCATGCTGCTGCCGCTCTCCCTGTGCCCCCTATAGCTGCTGCTGCTCCTCTCCCTGCTGCCATTGCCCAGGGATCAGGCCCTGCCTCTAGCAGCTGAGGTGGGATCCACCAGCCCTGGATTACTGGGGATCACATCAATAATGGGGGATGATGGTGGCCCATGAGTAACATCCGACCCTGAAGCACCTGCACCTGCAGCTGCAGCAGAGACAGCCGCAGCCTCCTGGAGTGCAGGCTTTCCAGTGCCCTGCGTGGCAGTGGAGGACACTGGCAGGAGATGCCGCCAAACCACACCCCTAGTGCCACTGCTAGGAGTCTCTGAAGCCTGACTGCAAAAATCAGGCTTGTGCAGTTTGGGTCATGGTGATGGGCTTGGGCTGCTGCTGATGCCTGCTACCATTCCACTGGCACGGCCCCTGCCACCTCTGACACGTGCCCCATTGCCTGCCTTATAGGGAGCAGACTATCCTCTCCAGCTTCCCTTCTCCATTTCTCCCACCCAAATAATGCAGAGGAAGATTTTATATATTTATTTATTCAAATGTGAAATATAATATATATCTACTACACTAACTCTAACTGCTATTAACTATTCTAAAACCTATGGAACTAAATGGAATATTATCTAATATCTACAAAGGCCTAGTCTACAAACACACTATAAAATATTAAAACTAAATCACTACACACTCTCTCTATATAACTAAGCTAACTCCTACATCTATCTATCTATCTATCCATCCATCCACACACACAGGGATGGGAACACAGACAGCTCACAACAAACAACACAGGGAGGGGTACAAAACTGTAATGAAACCTAAATCAATCTAATGCTACTCTAAATAAATCAAAAAACAGGGGAAGGGAATCAGGGATGGAATATATACAGGGAGGAGGGAAGGATTCAATGAAGGGGAGGGAGAAAGAATATAGGGAGGGGTAAAAAATAAAAACACCACCTAAATCTATTTAATCTAATCTAAATAAATGAAACTATGGAGGTAAATGTGTGGAAATGGGTGAAATAGGAGGAGGATGGCAATAGATTGGCAGGAACACGAACTGCTGGGAGAGGGAGAGTTCTGAAAATGCCTGCTGACAGAATCAGTGGCTAGCTCAGAATGAATTGGAAGGTGGGAGGGCAATTACTTTTGTTACTTGCTGCGCCCGCCTTACCACAAGCCTCATTGGCTCTGTGCAGCCTCGCCCGCGGCCAATCGCAGACTGCCAAGTCAGTGGTCTGAGGAAAAGAGGGATGGTGATTGGGCAGGCTGGCTGCTAGTCCAAGCCTCTCCACCCCTCCTCAGACGACACGCCCCCCTGGGCCTGCCAGTCCCGTTTTCCCCACCCGAACGTCATCTGAACTCATCCGAACGCGCCTGAACTGTTCAGGGTATGGGCGTTCAGTTCGGGCGTGCGGTTCAGCCATCTAAACTGGCTGAGATCGGTCTGAACGCCAAAGATCCGAACCACGTTCACACATCCCTAGCCATCACCCAGGAGATGCAATGGCAGGGGTACGATAGGGATGTCATCCAGTGCATGCAGTAGGCAAAGGACTTGAGGTCCGGATATTAGTACATCAAGGACAACAATCTCAAGTCCGGCCGTGCCATGCACACAATGGAGTTCCATGACAAACTGGACCGGTTCCTCTGCATGGACAGGGACATAGTTGCCCCCCGCATACACGGCACCGCCTTCGCCAGGGGCAGAAAGAGGATTAGAACAACACCCCCCCTTCCTGACCCCCCGGAGCAGGGGGAGAATGCAGCCCCTGGCGAGGTTGCTTCATTTGCCCTCAGTCAGTCATGTTGTCACGTTGCTGTGCTGGGTGGGGATTCCCCTCCAGTCGGTGTCACAGCTGTCCATGTAAATGTCATTGGTGTTTGCTCCATTTTCCCAGGGTGGGTGTTTGCCTGCTGGGTGTGTGCCAGCCCCTCCCCTTCCTTCCCACAATCCCCACGGCACTGTCCCTGTAAACGTCTCCTGGCTCAGCACCCACCCATCTCCATCCAGCTCCACCCACCGGGCCGGCATCCGTGTAAAAAAGGCCTATGTCTTCTCTTCTCCAAGTTGAAGAGCCCTAACCTATCAAGTCTCTCTTTGTGTAAGAGTGGCACCCGCCCCCTGGCACCATGGGTTCCCCAGGAACCCAACATGAGACCGCCAGAAGGTCGCTACCCCGGCACCTTTCCCCGGCCCATCCGATGCAGCGGCAGCACCAAGAGCACCCAGCACCTCAGGGGAATCCCCCTCAATGTCACAAGAAGACCGGAACCAGGGATAGCCTCCCCCAGCCCCGCAGAGTGTGGGGGCGGGACTTGCACCACTGCGACACTCACAGCGTCTTCAGGCACATCAAGGGGGCGTGGCCAGCAGTATAAATGCTGGCGCTGTGAGGCACACAGCACCAGTGATCAGAGAAACTGGCCCCTGGATTGAACGCGTTGCTGTTTGAGACTCCTTCCTTGCTTCTCCTTGAGCCCCTCCTTCCTCCCTGTCCTGACAGGCGACGAGTGCTGCCTGTTGTATGTGTCTGTTGAGTGAGTAGCCTTTCGTGTTTCCTCTTGTGTGTCTGAGTGAGTGCGAGAGCGAGAGTGATTGAGTGAGCAACCGCCCCTCCTCCCCCTCCGGGGGTTCCATCCGTCCCTTCCCAGAGAGAGAGACCCACTTCCTTCCCTTCGCCTCCCTGGGCCCTTGCCCCCCTCAGCCCGCACTGTGAGCACCAGGTTCTCCCCTCCCCTTGTGGTGTGGGTGGTGGCCAAAGAGTGGTTGAACGGTGGGACAGGGCACTCCAGTACCACCTGCTCGGCGCCCTATGATGATAGGGGCCTGATCCATTATAGGATCTTAAGGCCCACACACTAACCTGACGGGCATCTTGACACCTCCTTCACCGCTAGCAGTACTGGTCGGAGTTGCCCGTGTCTCACGCCACATCTCCTGCATGGTTCCTTGTCCTTGTCTCCCTTCCTAAGCCTCTCTAGCTCTCCAACCCCCCTCCCACTGACACTTTGTACGGAAGCCGTTCCAAACCCTTGATCATTTTTCTTGCCCTTCTCTGCACCTTTTCAAGTTCTGCTATATCTTTTTTGAGATGGGGGTGATCAGAATTGCTCAAGGTACTTAAGGTGTGGTTGCACCATCAATTTATATAGGGGCATTATGATATTTTCCGTTTCACTCTCTATCCCTTTCTGAATAATTCCTTAGTTTGGATTATTATTCCCTATGTGAATCACTTTGCACTTGTCCACCTTAAATTTCATCTGCCACTTAGATGCCAAATCACCTAGTCTCACAAGATCCTCTTGCAATTCTTCACAGTCTGCTCGTGTTTTAACTACCTTAAATAACTTTGTGTCATCTGCAAATTTGATTACCTCACTCTTCACTCCTTTTTCCAGATCATGGATGAAGATATTAAACAACACCGGTTCCAGTACAGAGCCTTCTTAGCCTCGTCCATGCCTTCTTGACCGTGAGACCTTGGTGCAGAATGCAGCAACCCGCTTTCTCTCGGGGGTGGGTGGCCATGAACACACCAGTGCTCCAGAGTCTGCACTGGCTGCCAATAGCTTTCCAGGCATGGTACAAGGTGCTGGTTTTAACTTATAAAGCCTTAAACGGCTTGGGCACCAGTAGCTGAAAGACTGCCTCTTCCCTTATGTTCCATCACAGCCTCTGAGGTCAGCCAAGGGCGTCCTCTTGTAAGTACCAACTGCCCATGAGGTTTTTACAAGGGAAGGCGGAGAGGTGTTCTTGGGGCTGCCCCACAATTATGGTACTCTTTCCCCTTGTGGGTCCACCTCAGCCCAGGCCTGCTCATCTTCCAGAAGAAATGCAAGTCCTTTTTCTGTGGCCATCTGCTTTAGCAGACAAGGGTAGTGTTGGTGGGATTGGCTGGAGGGGTTACAGAGAAGGCTATGGGTGCGGGTGGTTAATTGCTTTTATATGTTTTTGTGTGTTTTGTAAGCCACCCTGGGCCTTATTAGGAACGGTGGTGTAAAAATTAGACAAAACAAACAAACTCGCAGGGATTAGGTTGGAAGGGGTCTGGCTGTGTATGGGTAGCACATAACAGATACAGCGTCCCACCCCACAGCCCTGGTATTACCAACCCCCAAATGCTCAAAAATCACGAGTCAAGCCCTTAAAACCACAAGATTGGCTTTTAAATCGTTACATTTAAACAAATACAATTCAAATTCTTTTAGCCATCCTTCTGGTCACACAGCACCACATTTTAAAGCTTTTCTACACAACCATGTGGCTGGAAACTTACTTTAAAAAAAACAAAAAACAAAAAAAACAGCAGCTGAAATTTCCACAATTTTAACCAGTCTCCAGCCCAAATGAAACTGTCTCATGGACTACATGCAGTGTAGGCAGGGGATGTCATCATAACAAGGTATCAGAATAGGTGCTGACCAGTCACAAAGCCCAATTGGTATTATTGGAATACCAAAACCAAATTGGTCTTATAGCGCTAACGCTATTATTTTGGCTTTTAGAAGGAAGGCTCACCAATTCTTATTCTCCTCACATTGTTGGGGTAATGCCGGTTTGTCTTTTGCTTTTGTTATTATCCTGCTGGGGTCACTAAAGCCCAAAGGTCCCGAGCCGTAGGTGAAGTAAACACCACCATAGCGATTGCCTTCGGTTTCCTCCCGACGGGAGAAGCTTTAGGGGCTGCCATGATCTGAGCTATGTGACATTTGGCAGAGGGTTTGCTATCAGTCCTGCAGAAAAGAAGTGATATCAACCACTGTCCGAGGAGGACTCGGCTGTTTTCAAAAAGGGCCTGCACTTAAATCCCAAGTACTGTCACTTGTGAAAGACCATAATCTCAGAGTGCTTTAGAAGTGCCAATAGGCCAAGTGGCTGCATCACAGATGCTAAAAAGCTGGAGATGCTCATCCTTCCAAGCCAACTTAAATCTCCCCTGCCAGTAACGATCCGCAGAGTCACAAATTTTGCTGCTGATCTTTTTCTGGGATTCTTCTACTGCAGATTGCAAGTGTCTTTTTAGAGAGGCCAGTATTTTGCTCAGGCTACCTACAGGTTTTCCCCTTCCTTCCTTCACTGAGACTACCTTGCTCTGTTTTTCTAGTTAACTTGGCTGGAGGACTTTCACAAAGACGAAGATAAGGGAAAGGAGCTTATGCTACTGCTAGCCAGCTATTTGTCTTTGTGGGGGTTTCCCTATTTTATTTTATTTCTTAAAAGACTTTCATGGTCTGAGCAAGCTTCCTATTTGACCTATTATTTCAGTGTCTGACTGAAATGCTCTAGGCGGTCAGGCAAAAGAACTTTACACAGGAATCCATCTGAAATGTAATAAAACAACGATTTGGAGGGATTTGGAGGGAATTCCAGTATCCCACCCCCCCTTAGCTTCATCAGCACTTTGATGAAGCCGCCACATTCAGGGCTGGCCCTACTGCGGGGAGGCCACCCTGGGCCCCGCTCCTGGGGGGGGCACGCACTCGGGGTCCCTAGCTCCCGGCCTGACAGTGGCTGGGTGCTGGGGACCCCGAGTGCGGGGACCCTGGCTGACTCCGACTGACAGGCAGCGGAGGGGGTCAGCAGGAGTGAGGGAGAGGCAGAGGCCCCACCTCTCCCACACTCCATGCCCCCCCCCTCCGCCTGCTGCCTGTCACAGTCTTGGCCAGGGGAAATGAGGAAGAGAGAGAAAGAGGACCCGTCTCTCCCTCATTTCCCCTGGCTGAGAGACTGGCAGGCAGGGGGGCACCCACGGAATGAGGGAGAGGCAGGGCTTCTGCTTCTCCCTCACTTCCGCCAGAAGTGAGGGAGAAGAAGGCAGAGGCTCTGCCTCTCCCTCACGCCGCTGGCCCCCTCCACTGCCTGCCTGGCTGTTTCGGTCAGGGGAAATGAGGGAGAGGTGTGGCCACTGCCTCTCTCTCCCTCAATTCCCCTGGCCAAGACTATGACAGGCAGCGGGGGGGGGGGTAAGTGGAACTTCTGGCGGTGGAGGGCAGCGCGGGGGCAGATTTACTCTACTGCCCCAGTGCCTGCCCTGCCTGAAGCTCCGAACCCGGCGCAGGGCTCAGGCCGGAGGTGGTGATGGCAGCGGATCAGGTAAGTGATCCGAATGGCCACTCAGGCTTGGGGATGGATGAAGGGGAGTGCCCCTCCACCCATCCCTGAGCCCAGGTCTGGGTAGTATGCCACCCCCGGGCCAGGGAGCACCCCCTGAGCCGGGGAGCGCCCATAGGCTCACTTGGCGCTGGTGGCAAAGACGCCGGTAGAAGATAGGATACCGACGCTTGTTCCCCACCCTGGGCCCCGCTTACGCTACGCCCGGCTCTGGCCACATTTTGCAAGTAGCTGACAGTAGCCTCTTTGATACCATCACCATTTAAGCAAGAACATAGAGCAGAAATATGCCTAACAACCTATCAGAGAGAAGCTTTTTGCACAACGTCTTTTTCTCACACTTTCTTTCGTAGAAACTTTAAAATTAAAAAACAAGTAATTAAAATTATCCCCTGGATCTCCCAACCTCTGGAATCAGCTAACTTTGTAGCTGATAGACAGCCCAAGAAATACTGCTTAAGGAGGGAGAGGTGGGGAGGGGGTTCTTTCAATATAATTTTGTCTAACTGTCCATCTCTTCCTCTGCAGCAGAGGCTCCTAAACAATGGGTCATTGTCTGGAGTTGCAGGATTCTATTTAAGTCTCAAAATAAGGTCACGGGAAAAATAATTGGAAATCACTCCTCTTTCAACAGGCCCCTAGTCACTTTCAAGGACAGGATTCTGCTGCTTGGTTTTGTCCAAGCACCTAATCTGCCACACAGTCTTACACAGCTCGGTGTAATGAAGAATTTCCAGCAATTCTGTCCGTACGCAAGCACACATGCGTAACGGGTCAGATTTGCAAAAACAGCCTAGCACCCACAATTGAGGTCAGTTCTAGAGCCCTGCGTACCAGCTCACCCTCCTCAGACCATATTGGGCTCTTCTGTGGGCAAGAGTCCCTTAACCCCAGCTTTTCCTGATGTGGCCTGTTCCCATGGAATGCTGTATCAGCACATAATTCCATAGGGGTGGGAACTATGTCAGAAAGGAGGTGGGCTTCAGGCATTTCCCCACCTCCATGGAGTGCCATGATATCACAGAGCTCCATGAGGGGGTGGCCACCTCAATACAGATCAGGCCTGGGCTGCATTGGGACCATGTTGGTCCTAATGCAGTCAGATTCGGGCCTGATTTTGGAGTCCTTATCTACTCATCTTCTGTTTGTGCAGTTTGCTGAGCAATTCTAAAAGTCTGCCCATAGGTGAACATGGAAATTGCTGGGTATTCAATGCTTTTGAAAAATCAGACTGCTATTTCATTAACTAAATGGAACTAGAGCTTTTTGAAAAGTCTAGCTCTGGTTTTTGGTTTTGAAAATCTGGCCTATTGGTATAACAAATCAAATCAAATTCGAATTTATTGTATCAACCATAGGTTATTACAAAACACACACACACAAATACATATTAGTATACAATATAGCTCAGCATCAAAACACCTTCAATTAAGCAAAATCACAATGAACCATATTTTCAAATGCGCAGCCTATTGGTATAACATGTCAGATATGGTGTACCCTAAACATTTTACTGGCAGGGCGAGCATTTGAGATGACGGCAATACTTGCCAATAGTCAAACCAGTGTTGCCAACACTTGTGATGTTAGGGTTTTCTAAAACTCTAATATTACAGATAAAGTAAAATTGTGAAAATTACAGATTTCAATTCTATTTTAAAAGCTTAGAGCTCCATAGCTGCAGAGAAAAGCTGGAAAACATGACTATGTTATAACCTAAGCAAAAGCCTGGAAACCAACAGAAAATATAAAATTCACATTTATTACTATTTTAACATGCTGTGATATTTCTAGGCAATCTCATGATTTTGGAGAAACTCACTCCTGATTTTAGAATATTTTGAACTGGCAGCTGTGCAAGGGCTCTGATGTAGTGAACCCAACACCATCCCAATGTAGCTGTTTGTCTCCCTCTAATGGCCAGACCACAAACGTGCTCAAACAAGTGTTAACGAACGAGACGATAGCCCACACCAAGTTGATGTCCACATGCCTGTGTATTCAACACTGTATTGAAGGTCCGTTATGATATCCACGGGCAACTAACTGAGGAGATTCCCACTACGAGAGGGGTTAAGCAGGGGTGTATTTTAGCTCAGTTTCTTTTTAATTTTTATATCAATGGTATTGCAGCAGTGCTTGATGAGCAAAAGTACTTCCCGGTCCAAGTACTGAATAGAAACATTTTGGTTCTACTTTATGCTGATGATATGATTTTGATTTCTCATGCCCTGTTGGGATTAAAACAGTTGCTAATTAACCTGAGTAATTTTTGTAAAAACAAACAGCTAGAGGTTAACCATTCAAAAACCAAAATTATGGTAATGGTTTGTAATCCTAAAAAGCATATATGGAGAATGGACGGGAAAGAACTGGAACAGGTTAAGCACTTTACGTAGTTTAGTTTAGTCATTGCCGCATCTGGCACTTGGAAGCATCATATTAAAATGTCAAAGTATAGGGCAGAAAGGACAGCTCAGGCTATTACACAATTTTGGCGTACTACTGATGGGGCCTGCATTGAAAATTTTCCAAGCTAAAATTGGTGGCCAAATGCTATATGGAGTGGACATGTGGGGAAATTCCAACTATTATAATTTAGAAGTGATCAAAAATAACTTCCTGAGAACATTAATGGAGCTATCTTCATCAACTCCAGTTGGTTTAGAAAGGAGTGAGCTAGGCGGTATATGTATGAAGGTTAGGATGGCACTATGACCAATATACTACTGGCTGAAAATTAATTCTGAACATTTTTTGGTCAAGATATGTTTGCAAGAACAAAATGTTATGTTGCCCTCTAGCAAGAATTCATGGTTCACTTAAATAAAGTCCATAATTCAAATGAATGGACTTGGCATGGTGGAATTATCCAAAATGGATACCCAGAAAGCAAGGATTTTGTGTAAACAGACTCAGAGGCTGTTTGATGTTGCCATGCAAAGTGATATGGTCGTAGTTCCTATTTCAAAAGTTTCCCCATTTTTGCAGGTTTATAAGCTAAAATTTGATTGAGAAGGATCTCTCTTCAAATTGAAAGATAATAAATTAAGAGCTGCCTTATAAGATTGAGGTTACAGCTCATGGATACAGAATGGTTGAGAGGAAGATATAAGAACATACCATCGACCCTCAGATTATGCATCTGTGGGATTGGGTGTGTAGAATCCCTTTCACGTTCTCTGTTCAAATGTCCAATCTACAGTGACATATGAGGGAAATATGTATGATGTGATATATCATACTTTAAATTGATCAGTGAATTTTAAGTTAATATATGCTTTGCAAGGATGTGACATGAAAATTACAAGTAAAATAGCCAAGTTTGCATATATGGCTTCTAAAGCAAGGGAGGAGTACACCAAAAACCATTTTTTTGATTGTAAAAATGACACATTTCCTATTTTTTAAAGATTTGGAGTATTCGTGGATAATGTTGGACACATTTTGTGTTTCTGTCTACTTTGATATATATTTAACTTTGTTTTAGCCATATGTATTTTTTTTGTCATTATGTCATTTCCTACTGTCACCCTCCGGGCCACTTTGAAAGAACCTATACCCTGCAGGCATTTTGAAGAGGGTCATTCTGTAGGGTTATTTTTGAAAATCCCTTATCTCAGGGACCACTTAAAATGGGTTTTTGCCATGGTTCTATTGAAGGGGTTTGTATTCCACAAATAGGTTGGAAGTACTTTCGACCGAGGACCAATGGAAATGGTTATTAATTCCAAATAACTGTATGTATATGCTGCCTTATTTTGGTAATGTTTTTAATTTTTGTATTTACGTTGCCTTGTTATGTCCCATATCCCGTATAGGGCTTCAGCAATAAAGATTCTATTCTTTTCCATGATGTTTCAATCCAGTCTCATGATTTCTGAGAACCTCACTCCTGATATTAGAATATTTTGAACTGGCAGCTGTGCAAGGGCTCCAATGTAGTGAAACCAAAACAGTCACAATGTGGCTGTTTGTCTCCCTCTAATGGCCAGACTACAAACATGCTCAAACAAGTGTTAACAAACGAGACGATAGCCCACACCAGGTTGGTGTCCACCTGCCCATGTATTACGGGTTTGCCCCCACCCGCCACATGGACCCCACCCACTGGACAGGACACACAGTCCCCACTCACAATAGGGTCCTAGAGAATGTGGAGCCTGCCATATGGGCAAATGAGAGCTAATGTGTGCCCGTATGTCCACGTCCCATCAATTAGGTTGGACGAATCCTCCAGGCATACAGGTCTGCCAGAACCATAGAGTCATGGGCGAAAAGCCTCGAGCATTCTGAGGAGGAACCACTTCCTGCTCCTCTCATCTCTGCTCAGATAGCACTACAGGACTACAACCAGGAGATTAAACAGTTCTAGCAGTGGGCCAAAAACTTGAGCCAGAGGTACAAGGAGATCTGGGAGTCGGACAACAGCTTCACCTCCAGCTGCAGGAGGCAAATATTGCCCTACTACAAGCTCCTGGTCCTGAACCGGTTCCTGTATGTGGATGAAGCCATTGTCACATCCTGCCTGTATAGCTGCACCTTCACCAGGGGTCACACTCTCACTGTCCATGCTTGTTTCATCTGCTCCCACTACAACTGCTCTCACTGCAAGTGCTCCAGCTGCAATTGTGCTCGCTTCCATGGATGCGTTGACTGCTGGAGGACATCTCTCCGTGCCTGCACTGCCCTGGAGCCAGCTTGCATCGATGCAGACATGAACACTATGACTCTCACAGTCTACCCCCTCCATCCCAAGAGCAAGCCCTTGTTGGAGGAGCCACATAAGGTCAGTGGCTTTTGAGGCTGGTGGGGCAGTGGGTGGGTTGAACCTTCTGCCGGCAGCTTTGTCAACAGTGGGCCGGAGTCAGCGGTAGGCGGAGCCAGGGACAGCGGTAGGCCAGTGGCGTGGCTTAACCCAGCAGCAAGGAGTTCTCAGGGTTAACACTGGATGGACATTACGTTAGTTAATGCTGGGAACTCCTTGCTGCTGCGTGAAGCATTCCCACTGGGGGATAGAGAGCCCTCTTACTGGGGTCCCATCCACTCTCTCCCACCGGGTCCAAATTAACCATAGCGGGTTACAAAAACAGATTACATTGCCATCGCCTACCTTTATCCTGAACCCTCGAATCCTCGATTTTCATGGCATCCTTTTCAGAAGACAATGAAAGGGAAGAGAAGGACAGAGGAGAGTAGGAGGGAAAGGGTTTGGTTTTGGTGCACGAGAAGGGTAAGGGGTAGAGATGGGTTCCATGGGGGGCAGGGGAAAGGGGTCTCCTTGTCTGCAGCCTTCTCTTCTGCCAAGCTCCTGCCTACTTTCACAAGGAGAGCAGTTGCAGGCCTGTATAGCAACCAAACACTCCACATCCAAACCAGCAACCCCAGTACCAACACTGTATCCCCGGGAGCCAAATGCCTGTCCAAGCAAACAGGCCTTTTAAAAGAAGTTTAGCAAGTTTCAGGGCTGCATTGCCACCAAACCAGGCCTATCCAGACCAGCATACCTAGTAGCTACACCCTATCCCACACAGTCAAATGCCTATTCAACCAAATAGGCTTTTTAAAAAAGTTTGGCCAGTATCAGGGCTGCAGTGCTACCAAACCAGGCTCATCAAGATCAGCATCCCCAGTACCTACACCATTTCCCCAGCAGCCAAATGCCTGTCCAAGCACACAGGGCTTTTTAAAAAGTTTGGCCAGTTACAGGCCTCTGTTGGCACCAAACCAGCCCCATCAAAATTTAAACAATGTATTTCTGTTTCTCAACAAAAACCCCAGGCAAGATGCTCAAAGTCACACAGTTATAAGCAGAGAGGCCAGAAACTACTTTCCAGCAGACAGCAGAAGTCAAACAGTGAAGGGGCCATTTTAAGAAAAGCGTAGCCACAACCAGTAGACCCACAAATTTACAAAATGGCCTCTCTACTCATGCTTGGGAGGGGAGAAGGAAAGCAGCAATTCATCATGTAAACACAGAGCAAACAAAGCAAACCATCTTAAGGCAACAATGTTATGTGCAGTCCTTAGCACACCATAAAAGCAGCAGCAGGGATTTCCACTTGTCCCCCAAAACATGCTACACAGCTCTGTTGCAATGTAAGAGGTAGTTTCTGCTGAAACTAAACAC
>QEPC01015731.1:1119557-1137855 GCA_003113815.1 Sphenodon punctatus | reverse complement strand
CCCCCCCCCCCCCCCACACACACCCACACCCAGCTGCCTTTGGGATTCAGGTGAGGCTTTTTTCTCTTTTTCTTTTTTTTCTTTTTTAAAAGCATGAAGAGTGTGCGGAGGGGGATCAGGCCAGGAGGGGCAATACCCCTGGTGCCCTACAATGTGCGCTGCCCCTGCCTAAGGTTCTGGTTGAGAACACCCAGGACCCAGATGCCACCTTTGTGGAGGAAGCAGTGGAGGCAGAGGGGAACAGTACGTTAATACACGTGGAGGGGTAGGGTGGAGAGAAACCATGGAGGATAATCCAGAAAATCACCAGGAAATTGGACCAGAGGACGGGAAGGGGGGGAGGGGGCCCCTACCCCTCCACATGCATTAACTTACTGTTCCCCTTGGAAACTGGACCAGAGGACAGGAAGGGGGGGGGAGGGGGAGAGGGCGGGATGACAACCTGGCAAAGGAAGGGAAGGCAACCTGGTGGGGGATGGTAAGGCAACATGGTGGCCCGGCATGGGAGGCATGGAAACATGACATAATGGTGGTGAGGGGCAGGGAAACATGGTGCAAGTGGCAGTGGTTGATTTCTGTATGTTCCTTGCTTGCAGGAAGGGAGCCAAATCCTGCCAGGATCCTGCTGCAGCAACCACTCCAGCAGCTGCAGAGGCCAGGTACTCACTTATGCTTCTCTTC
Source organism: Sphenodon punctatus (assembly GCA_003113815.1). Taxonomy (NCBI): domain Eukaryota; kingdom Metazoa; phylum Chordata; class Lepidosauria; order Sphenodontia; family Sphenodontidae; genus Sphenodon; species Sphenodon punctatus. The sequence continues at coordinate 1,137,174 of QEPC01015731.1, read as the reverse complement.
GTTGGCCTCACGACATAAGAACTGAGCAGGGTGGCAGGCCAAAAAAAATGTGGCCAAGAAGGCAAGTGGGGTGGTATGAACTAAAGGCTTTGCTTGTTGCCTTGCTACAGGTCCCTTTCAACAAGCTCAGATGGAACCTCCTGCTACAAGGAGTCATCAGAAACATGACTTTCGGGTTCACAACTGGTGGTAAAAGGAGGATTTGTCATGGGAACTGCTTGGGGAGACCACGCGGCAGGCAGACAAGATCTGGGATGGCATACAGGGCATAGCCAGGGGGCATAGGCAGTTGCTTTGCCAGAACACAGCAGAGTATAAGGCTTTTACTGCGAGGCAAGGCTGGACTGCCAGCAGGAGGATCAGAACTGTGCCTGCCTGTAGTAGAGATATGCATGTCATTTTTATTACAATAACGATAACTAAAATTGTCGTTTTCGTTATTGCAATAACAAAAACCAACCACAACAATACCAAAAACAACAACTGAGAATACCAACGATAGCTATCGAAAACGATACCAAAAACAATACAAAAACCGACACCAATAATGTCGTTATTATTAGTGCTGTGGCAGTTGGGTTTTGAAGGGAAAATGAGGAGAGGGGAGGAGGGAACAGACATCTTGGAGTCCTTGAACTCTTAAACTGTGCTTGTGCTGGGAGGGGTGAGCAGCTCAGCAGTATCTGATGGATGTATCATTGGCCAATGAGCAGCGCAACAGACCCTAGCAGTCTCATGGCACTCTGAGATTGTTCAATGCCTGCTGCCTCCCACAACCAATCAGGGGGGCTCTGGGGGAGGGCACTTTATAATGGGAGGGCTAGTTTTTTTCTCTCCGTTCTGGGAGAGCTCTGCTTGTCAGGTTGTGTTTACAGAACTGTGGTGCTTGCACACAAAAAATCATCCCTAGCCCTCATATTTATTAGGTATTACCACCAATGCCATCCCTTCCTCATATCCTACATTTTGCCTTCTCCCTTTCCTTGCCCTTCTCCCCCTTGTACATGATAGATAGATAGATAGATAGATAGATAGATAAGATTAGAATAGTTATATAGATAATTGATTAGATAAGAGATAGTTTTCCTTTTCCCTTCTCCTGTCTCCCTTAGATTTAGATAAATATTAGTTGTGCACGGGAACCAATAACGATACCGATACTAAAATAAAATCTTAATTTGAAATGGTAACGCTATCGGTAACGTTATCAGCAATCAGTAACGAAAAGGACATTGTCATTAATAAAAATAACGAAAATGACATTTTTGAATAACGAAAAAGAAAAATGAAAATGACCTGGGGGCCTGGTGCACACCCCTAGCCTCTAGAAGCACAGACACGTGGAAGATGTGGTCACAGACTCAGAACAGCTTGTCCTAGTCCATTCAGCTCCAGATCTCCCTGCTGGATTATGTTGGGGCTGTGGCCGCCAGCATGATTACACAGAGGCTGGTGCGATTTCCCAACCCTTATCAGCCATTCACGGCCCCCCTACAGTGAATCAGACTAGGGCTGATGCGGCAGGAGCTGTTACCGCGCCGCAATTCCATTTTGCCATATCGGAATTGCCCGCGCCACACTGCGGATTTTCTGCAGACATTCCGCTAATTCTGCAGGCATTCTGCAAATTGCGGAATTGTGGAAAAATTGCGGAAACTGTAGGAAAACCGCTGTTCCGCTATTTTGTTGTGCTGGTGGAATGGCAGAAGTAGCAAAAATGTCATGTTTCCACTACTTTGCAAAGCCTGTGGAAGTAGCGGAATGAAATTAGCGGAACTGCAAAAGTAGCGGAATGAAACTAGCGGAATGAAAGCCTCTGCCACGCCATACCACTAATTGTGGAAACGCTGTTTCTGGTGGAATTAGCTACCGCTGCGACATTCTGCTACAGCCCTAAATCAGACCACCCACCCTGGTAGCCCCCACACTCCACCCCCAAGGAAAGCACACAAGCCTGCTCCGTGCTGCACCAACACCTGGTAACAGTCCATGAGCTAGACACACCTCTCCCCCGCCCCCCCTCAATCATTCCTGCATGCTCCTGTAAACATGCCACCACAACCAGATCTGCAGGAGGAGGATTAGGTGAATTTATTTAAAATTTAAATCAATTTTAAAAATCAGTTTTTGTTTGGGGATTAATAAAGTTTCTTTTTAAAAATAAAGTTCATACTTTTTATTTTTTATATAAACCATGATATTTGTGTTTCTTTGAGGGGAAATGAAATAAGAGGGCGGGGGGGGAAGAGGAGAATAAGTGGGAGGAAATAAGGGGAATAAAAGGGGGAAATTACAAAAATAGAGAAGAGGAGAGAAAAAATAAAATTATATAAAAGTGGGTAATAAAAGAGGAAGGAAATTTTAAAATAGGAGGAAAAGAGGGAATAAGTGGTCTCCAGAAACATTACTGGTGATGCCATCTAGCCTTAGAAGCTAGGATTCCAGCTCTTCTTGCATGAGAATGCTGTGGATTTAAGGGATCCATCCAGATGATTGAGAGAGAGAGAGAGAGAGAGAGATAAGATGCTTTCAGACATGGTTTTGAGCCACACAATAGAATCAAACAGCTGCAAATACTTTGAGAGTCAAATCCAGAACCAGATCCAAGCGTTGCAGCTGAATGAAAATAGAATGCCAGTGTTTGGATCTTATCAGACTACAGCTTTATAGCTCAGTGCCATTCCCACTTCTGAGTAACCTATCCTATGGGACACAAAGGTGATTTAATCCCTAAAGAGTCTCCTATGAACAAAACAGTTAATAGCAGAGTAGACTAGATGGTTTTGTTTTTTTACAAGTGGTTTCCCCTCTTGGTGCACTGCTCATGCAATGGTTTTTAATTAACTCAAGTCCCCACTGCCTTATGCGAAAATGGATGTGTGGCCAACATTTTTGTGGGGAAACACACAATATGCCCTTCCAATCCAAAATGGATTTTTTTCCCCTGGCTTCTCCCCTTGCCCCCACTTGTTCCCAAGGGTGTGTGTGTGTGTGTGTGTGTGTGAGTGAGAGAGAGAATGCTAGAGAAGGAGAAAGGTTATTGGGATCCTATCATTAGGAAGTATTGGTGCTAGACAAACTTGGCTGTTGACATAAATTTTGTTTTAGTCTGCTCGATTATTAACTATACAAAAACTGGCTTAGAATGTGCTCAGCAGCAGTGCTTCATTTGTAAAAATTAATTGCCAGGTTCCAAGCCTGCCCCAGGAGCTACACCCCATCTTACAAGCCATGCCCCAGAGCTTGTCAGAGCAGGGAATTGAACCCTAGTCTCCGGCTAGACATCCAACCACTGGACCAACCTGCCTTCCCTACAGCTGAATATAAGACAGGGATTCTTATGATTTAATCTGTATGACTACCAACACAGGGGATAGGGCAGGAAAGTAATTCATAGAAGCCAAAGAAACCATCCAAGGTTATTTGGCTTTTGTTTCCAGTCCTGAAATGACCAATATCAGCCTTCTCCTGCTCTGTCACATTTCAGGGTGCACAATTCTACTGGGAACGTTACCTGGGGCTCAGCCTCTGCCCCTTCCCCCTTGAATTTCATTTCTGGGGCTGAGCCTGGGCAATCTCCCCCCCCTCCCCCCCCCAATAAATTAAGCCCTGCCTGGCACAAGAGGAAGGGACTACTTTAGGTTGCAATATTCAAACCACTTATTCCAGAGGGGGGCTGGGGGGTGTCCCTTTGGAATCCCTGCTTTGGAGTAAGTGGTTTGAGGGTTGCAATTTTAATGAGCAATAAGCTCAAGCAACAAAATGTCATGCAAGATTCCAAACACTCTGAATCTTAGGAGTGCTTGATCCATCATAAAGTCAGCTGACATTTACAACGTTTCTGCTTTAAATCCACATTCATAATTTGGAACACTCTCCAGCGTCAGTGTAGATTGGACCTAGAGTTTCACTTCAAGCTCATCTCTAAACTTCAGGTTGTTTTTTTATTATTATTATGAAAAGGTTTCCACAATATTCATTTCCCCCCCCCTTGTATAGCAAAGCCAGTACTCTCTCTAAAGCGCATAGGGTGTTTTCAAATGTGACGGTGGCACCCTCTCCAGAGGGGCCACCGCCACCACAGCTGGGATCCCGCCAGGCCCTCGAACTAACGCGATGAGGCCTGGGCCACTGGGGAGGGTGAGGAAACGCAAGCATGTGTGTCCATCTGCCCCTGCCGCCCTGCTGTGCCCAGTGGCCCACCCCCTCCCTGACAGGTGGCCACGGCGTCAGGAACCAGCAGGGACGCCGAACATAAAGTGGGATTTCAAACGTGAAAGCTCGCTTTACTCCTGGTCAGGAGGTTGGATCCCAAATTTTCCTGAGTCACAGCCTGCCCCAGCCACTGCCATGACAAGGATTTATTTATTTATTTATTTAACAGTTTGTACCCTGCTCTTCCTGCCCGAGGCAGTCCAGAGCGGCTAACAGCAATAACAAAAATATAAATATAATATAAAACCATTTAAAAACACTTTAAAACATAATAATCATGATCAAAACAGGGGAAAGAACAACCCAGAACAGCTCCGCTGGACGGGATTTTGCAGACGCTATGAAGGCAGCAAAGAACTCCCTTTTTGCTGTCCGCATAGCCACGGCATAGGCTCGTAAACTAGCTTTATGTCGCAATCTGTCGGCTTCAGCTCGAGATCAACGCCACCGTCGCCCCTCTTGCTTCAGGACCCGCAGTTCCTCAGAGAACCAAGGGGGGCCTGCGGGGCCATCGCCCGGGCTATGGACGCCTGGGAGCCATTTGATCTAGGGCCTCCCGTCAGCAAGATATTCCATAGCTTGATGAGGTCATTGATGAGACGGTCGTCGAGGTCAGAGGGCAATTCCCCCAGAGAGCCTAGAAACTGCACCGGGTCCATTAGCCTCTGGGGGCGGACCATCCTAATACGTCCCGCACCCTGCCGGGGGCAGACATGTGCTACAAGGGAAGTCTGCAGGAGGTAGTGATCCGTCCATGACAAGAGCACAGTTGATATCTCCCCCATTAACGGAGCACCCGCCTCAAGGCCAGTATAAAACATGAGGTCCAAGGTATGCCCTACAAAATGTGTCGGGCTGTTGACCCTCTGGGACAGGGACATGGTTGCCATGGCGGCCATGAACTCATGCTCAGCTCCCCCGAGCACCGCATCGGTGTGAATGTTGAGGTCCCCCAGGACTATCGTCCTGGAGGACCGCAACACCACCTCTGACACAGCCTCTGCCAGAGCATGCAGGGAGGTCGCTGTACTGGTAGGTGCATGGTATACCAGCAGCACTCCCAGACTGTCGCCTGCCAAATCAAACACAAGGTGGAGGTTCAGTGCCTACCATGGTCCGCACTGGGTACCTCCTCATAGACCACCCCTCTTTAAAAAAATCATAGCTACACCGCCCCTCCCCTTTCCCTCCGACCACAGCTGGTGCTGCATGGAATACCCAGCTGGAACAAGATCAGCCAAGATAGGCCCTGATTCATTGTCTAGCCAGGTCTCCGTAATACATGCGAGATCAACGGCACAGTCCAGGATCACCTCCTGGACTGTTGTTGCCTTATTCACCACTGACCTCACGTTTAACAGCACCAAAACTGGGCCGAGGGCCCCCTGACAGGATTCACTTGCTCATTTGCTGGGGGAGAGGTAAGCAGGACATGCACTAGGCATCTGTCCCACCTCACCATTCCCACTCTCCTCCCCGAGACCATATCTCCTCTGGCCCATCACGACCTCAATAGCCACGCCTACCCCCCCCTGGCTGCCCCCCCCAGCCCCCCTCTCCGGCTGTCCCGTCCAGACTGCGAGGGAGATCCCCACCCCACCTCATTCCCCCCATGGACCTCCCCCTCTTACAGGGAGTCCACCTGCCCTATCCCTCAGGCAATGCCCCCCAATCTCACCGGGCAGCAGAGCCTGCTCCCTCCCTTCTCCCCACCTCCCAGCCCTCCCCTGCCACCGGAGGGCCAGATACCACCCCCCCTTGGACTCGCTCCCTCCCTCACACCGAGGGGGATCACCCTACCCCCTCTATTCCAATCCCCCCACCCCCTACCCACATGTCCCCCACTCCTCTCTGCCACCAAGGGGTACCCCATGAACCAGCCTCTATACCCTCCCCAACCTCATTAATTCCTCCCAACCCCTCCCCACTCCCGTCTACAAAACACATTCCCATCCCCCATATCTTCGTCATACACCCCCAACAGCGTTACCCGACCCACCACCCCTGATACCGCCAAGGGCCACGCTGAAGGGCCCTTGGGTGCGGCCCTTAGGCACGTTGCCTGTGACATGCGCCTGCATTGCAGCCGGACCACCAGCTGCTTTTGGCCCTGCCGGGCCAGAAGTTCACCTCCAAGCTCTGAGCGCTGGCCCCGCCCCCTCCTCCAATAGGGGGAGGGGGAGATGGAAACAGGGACTGGCTACTCACAATCCCTCGGGTCCGGTCTGGTGGGTCCATTCCGCCGCTGCTGCCACTCTCAGGACCGCAAGGGGGGACAGATGGAATGCGCCCCACTTGCTGCACAGCCAGGCCACCAGCCACTTTTGGTCCTGCCGGGCTGGAAGTTCACCATCAAGCACTGAGCACTGGCCCTGACACCTCCTCCAACCGGGGGAGAGGGAGATGGAAACAGGGGCTGGCTACTCATGATCCCTTGGGTCTGATCCAGTGGGGTCTCCGCTCCGCCGCTGCTGCCACTGCCGCCGTCACCACTCTCAGATCCATGGGGGGGAGGGGGGAGATGAAATGTGCCCCACTTGCGGCACAGTCGGGCCACCAGCTGTTTTTGGCCCTGTCGGGCCAGAGGTTCACTGCCGAGCACTGAGCTCCGGCCCCACCGTCTCCTCCAACCAGGGGAGGAGGAGATGGAAACAGGGGGCAGATACTCACGATCCCTCAGGTCTGGTCTGGTGGGGTCTCTGCTCCGCCACTGCTGCTGCTGCCACCATCACCACTCTCAGGTCCGCGGGGGTGGGGGGGCACGTGCCACCAGCAGCTTTTGGCCCTACCAGGCCAGAAGTTCACCACCGAGCGCTGAGCGCCACCCCACCCCCTCGAACCGGGGGGGGGGATGGGAACAGGGGCCGGCTACTCATGATCCCTCGAATCCCCCACAGGGATCTATCCCTGTGCCAACATCTGGTGCAGGGAAACTAACATGACGGTAACCCTGTGGCAATGTGGGCCACCATCGCATTTGAAAACACCCAAAGTACTGTGTTTCAGAAAGGGACACACTGAATTTTGATTTTTCCAGTTCCCATGATTTTGATGCAAAATGACAAGGCAATCAAGACTGTAAGAGGCCATGCCCTGTGGGGTGAGTCATCTCAGGAACTAGACCCCAGTGACCCAGGCTCAAGCGAGAGCTTTTGTCTAGTGTCTTTATAGAGAGAGTTTCACTTGCCTCCAACAGTTATACAAACAATCCATCACATACAGTCTCAGTGCACCTCCTGCCCTGGCCAGGCATAATTCCTCTTAGAACCAGGTATCTCCCAGGAGCAGCTCCTGGTTGCTTGAGCCCTTTTGAGGCAGACCCCCTTATGGCTCCTGCCTCTCCTTGGTGATTTCTCTTCTCAACTGGCCAGCTCTCCCTCTCAGGCCTGGCCTACCCATGCCCCAGACAACTGGCTTCACTCAGCAACATAGCCTTTTAGCCTCCAGAGGCTTGCACCTGTGTGGTGCTAGGCACTGTCCTTCATTGTACATAGCACCTGTATCTTCCTGTAGTGCCTGCTGTAGCATGGTCCTCTTTCTATATATAGCACCAGCACCTTCTCTAGCTAGTGCTATCACTCCTGTGTTACACCCCTCACACCTTAAGGAGACGTGTCCCACAATAAGTGGACTCTGCTAAAACCAACAATTCATTCCTTTATAGGAATCAATTCATTGGGACCGGGCCCACCTAATGCTCCTGCCCCAGCGCTGAGACCCTAAACAATCTGTTAACTATAGACAGGTTTGGGTGCTACAACAAGCAACATCATTCCCAGGGCTCGCCAATGCCTCCTCAAATAATATACATTCCCCCAAGGATGCCGGCTCATCCACTTTCCTGCATCCTCCTGCACTAGGGTGCCAGCTCATGATCTTGTAAAACAGTTAATCCAGACTGAGTCCTAGGTGCCATAGAGTGCTCCAGATAAACATTTCTCCCCTCTAGCCATCCGTATCTCTATAGTAACCCACAGTTTTTCCAGCAGTCTCTGCTTCACATGATGTTGAATTTAAAATCCACCATGCCAAGGTGAAGACCCCTTCATTCTGCGAGGTGACTGCTGTATCTGTTGCAGTCACTGTACTGCCAGAAATCAGAACAGAAGACGATGTTGAAATGTGGTTGTGCTGCACCATGGGATTTTGCAGTCTTCCTTGTGACTCCTAATCCGGATTAACCTGTTCACACTTCAAATCAGGATTAATTAATATTCCTGATTTAATAAACAGTTACTCCTGAATAATAATCCCAAATTAATGGAACATGATTAAAAACTAATTTGGATTAACTGTGATCATGAAAAGACAGCTTCAGGTCCCCATTCCTACCCAGACTCAGCTCAATTGCCCCCTTGTAGACTTACTGGTGATCAACCCTTTATTACAACCACAAACATAAGAGAAGAGACTAGAACTCACATACTGTGAGAGGGTGGGAACCAGGCATGCCCATCACTCTGGCCTCGACCCCTGGGACTTTAACGATCCTCTTCAATATACATACATAGGCTGCCTATACAACAACAATCTCTTGTTAAGGAGAACTTATCTCAGGGCTCTCCTTAACACACTTTTAACATAAACTTTCTATTAACCATATAACTTAATTGCTTCCTCCAGTTTACCCCTCTTTCCTTTAGTCCTGTGGACCCAGTTAAAAGGGCTTCCATAGAGCCAGGGTCAGCTTTGCCACTGGGTGCTTCATAAGAGATCTCCTCCAACACCTCCTTTGCTCTATATGTTTTTACTACACCCCGGGTTTCTTCCTCTTCCCTTATATCCCTTATAGGGCCCCCTGACTCTACCTGTTCCAGATTGTGCGACCTGGAGAGTCATGAGTTTCTGCTCCAGGGTGCTGTTTTGGCCCAATCATGCAATCCCAGGAAGCTGAAAATTCCTCAACTTCCTTTTGAAGGAAATCAGATTTGTCCATAAGGGATCTATTTCCCTGGAACACCTGTTCCAGCATTTTTACTTTTGACCTCTGTCACTCATAGTCCCTTGTTCTGTTATTTGAACACCTCTTCAAGTTTGGGTTTCCTGCATCATTCCTTTTGGTAAACCTGATCTCTTTTCTTTGTTCCTCAAGTTGGGTAGAAACATATCTTAAGTGTCTGAGTTTACTCTCTCCTCACCTGTACGGGGTAGCTAAAGGCTTGGTGTACCCTCCTTTGTTGAGCCCTCACTGCCCCCTTTTCTGGCCCCGTATGGAACTATGTTTATTCTCATTGGGCTCCTGAAGCTTTCCTAATTTCCTGTCCTGTCCCTGGCTAAGGCTCCCCAGACTTGAGGTAACTTTTCCTTTGGAGTTTCCCTGATCCAGTACAATGCTCTGCTCTGAGTCAGGGCTATTCCTCCCTTCCCCACACTTTCCTTTAGGACAGGTCTTTTATATGCCTTGCCTGCTGGCATTTCCAGCATCAGCTCACAGGGCCTTGGTCTGGAACAACCTTATTTGGTGCAAGCCACACCCATCTCTGGACCCCCAGAGTCTTCAAGTCTTTTCCCCGTTGTGAGGAACAAGCCCTCCATAAGCGTCCCAAAGTCCACAATGGTTGCAAACCTCCAAGGAGCCGCTCCTTACCCCATCTCCATTGCTACGGGTTTTGCTATGTTCTGATCCTAAGGTGTCTCTCGTAGGTGCTTCCTTAGCATAGCTGGCTTCTCCTCCATCCCAGATAGCTTCTCCTGCACTGTTCGCCACAGCTGCTCCCTAAATCTCCGGACCTCCTGCTCCAAGTAACTCCCAAGCTGCTCACAGAAATGCTGGGTCTCTCACTCCATGTAGACCCATGACTCCATCCCCACACTATCTAAATCTCTTAATAATGCATTTGCTCTCACATGAGACACCCCTTTTGCCTCTGGAGCTTGATGGGGTGGGGGGTGGGCCTGTATTCTCCAACACTTTGTCGCAGGGCTGGGGACTTCAGGGTTGAATCCTCACAGTATCTGGACCCGAGTGTCTCAGGTTCACACTGGATCTTTCCTCTAGTTAGCTCAATCCCATTCCCTGCAGATCCAACACATAGTGATGCACGCATGCACCGCTATTACCAGCACATTGTGCATGCACATGCACACATAGGGTCCGCAGGCCATAGGATTGTGGCCAGTGTCTTTATTTGTATAACCACTGGAGACAAGTGGAATACTATAAACATTCCATTACATTTAGTCTTGGGGCACCTGTTAACCATGCCCCCCCTCCCCCAATACCTCCTAGAATCAGCTCCCAGGAGCAGCTCCTGGATGTCTCAGCCCTTTTGTGGCAGAGCCCCTCATGGCTCCTGCTCCTCCCTGGTGATCAATGTGCTATGTGTTTTTAAGCCATCACAAAGTTTGAAACCTATGAACTCTAAACCCATGTTTTCTCACAAATATTTTTCATAGCCTTAGAAATGACTATAGGGGATTGGCACATAAGGCCATGGTTGATCCAGTGTTAGAACTGTCCCTACCAGTTGCTTTCCAATGATCCCTGACAGAATTTAGTCTTTAATTTAGCTACTTAAGTTTCTTGAACTTGCAGCTGCAGAGAAAATCTTCCAGATATGTCCTCTTACACTGCCTGCCTCGTTGAGATGGAAGATGGAAATTTGGGCACATCATTTCCGAGAAATGTGTGAACTGTGCCAGTGAACTTGTGCTCATTCCAAAACCAAAATAGGCAGCTTAAACTGTCAATATCTTAACCACTTAATTGATTACAATTTTAGCAGAAACATCTGGCTAATCAGGAAATGTGGCCAAAGCTTGGCTACAATGTCACCACTAGACACATTCTCATACCCACACACCTGAATCCTGTTAGAAGATAATGATCAAAAAAGAGAATTTAAAAAATGAGTAACCCCAAGTAAGTAACAACATTGATAGACCTAATGGTGATCTTTGTAGGTGCAATTCTCAGTTATTCAAGTCAATGAGCTATTGACTTCAATGAGGGTAGGATCACACCCTGTTATAGAGTTGCTCTGCATTTCCTTCTTGAGCTCCCACCACTCCTTCACCTTTCTGGCATAGTCTCAAGGAAATGGATCAAGAGGGGAGTGTATGGAATCTGGACATTCAGAGATGAAATGAGTGGGGCTTTCCTGATTCACAAGCTAAATGTAAACATTCATTTTCTTGATGGATACCTGAATTTGGATTTGCACCCCTGAGAATATTGCCAGTGTCTCTGGCTCTGCTGCATTTGACTCTTCACATGGCTCGAACACACAAACAAAAATAAATAAAAGGGAGAGGGAAAAAAGAAGAAAAAATGGAAACAAGAAAAAACTTGAACAGAAAAACAACAAATACAAAACAAAGCAAAGTTAGATATGAAACAAGAGGCTCTGTGCAGATACCACCTAAAATATTGTTTCAAAATTGGTTCCCTACTTACTTTGGGTTTTCTATTGCTCTAGAAACCAGCCTGCAGGTGGGGGAACGCACACATAATTAATCCTTCTTACTTCAGGAAATAAGATTAGCTAATAACTATATATGGTAAGGAATGGGAAGAGAAGGGTTGAGAGAGACTGACTAGTCTTCTCTGGGACAAAGACCATAAGGCAGAAGTGGTCAACCTGTGGCTTTTTGGCCCCATTGTGCTAAATGGTTGCGGCTCTTGGGATTAGGAAAAGTTGCCCATCATTCCAAGCCTCTAAGCATGGCAATGCATGCTGGCTAAGCTTGTACCACCGTGTTAAAGGCAGATCAGGTCAGAGTGACTGAAATTCCTATTAGTTCAGCAGTAGGTTAGACTGCAAATAGTCCAGCTGGATTTTATAATCAAAATCTACAGTATCAACATGAAATTCCGCTAAGTTGATGGAAAATTTCCTTCCCCTGGTATGCAAAGGAACCTTTCAGCATTCCATATTTGCAGCTCTGGATCTACACCCCACCCCACCACCCCAGGTCTATTTGCATAATGCAAGAAGTTATTATAGAGTGGCAGGAGCCACTCTATAGTTAAGGTGTGTTGCACACTCCATTATAAATGCCAAAAATTCTATTCATTATAAAATTGACATGATTAAAGTTAAGATTGTGACATTTGTGGTGAAGGATCACTGGAGTAAGCGACTCATTCTGTCCACATATCAGCCGAATTGGTTGGATAACAGCTGAGATATTGCAGTTTCAAAACTGCACTTTGAAGTCTGTTTTTTCAGCCAATTAGACCGTCTCGAACTGGGCAGGGTAAAGGGATTTTGTGTTAGTTGGGAGGAGGTGTAAGCCTTTTAGAAAATTCAAAGAGGCTAATGGGATGTGCCTTTGGCTTATTTTTTGTAAATCCAGTTAGTAGTTTTTAAGTTCTGACATCTTGAATATTCGATGTTAGCCTATGGAGACCATCCTGAGCGTGGAGTGCTTGTGAAGATACTATGTGTAATTCAGAGACTGTTTAAAAGCAAACAGTCTTGAATACTGGGGGCTACACCTCCCAGCAGGCACTGCTTGCTATAGCCTATCAGTGCTGAGGAAAGAGAGGGAACTGCACCTTCCAGGTGGCAGTGCGAGTGACTGGTCAGCTACGTTTAGAGCTGATTTGGTGGGGAGAGGAGGAATCAAGGCCTATGCAAGGGAGAGAGCTGAAGGTCATTCTGATCTGATCCCGCACAGCAGTCGCCTCGGCTTGGGGGTCAGGGATGCCGAGATGGCTAAACAACAGAGTTAGGTAATCCTGCAGTGATGTTTGGGGTGGCTGATCTTGCCCCCTAAACCCACCCAGAACCACAGAGCTCATGGATTTCAGTGACAGCCTTCCCCCCAAAAAAACATGGGGTGTCTGGACTGCAACTCCAATGGGGTGTACCATTGGAGGGGCATGGCTGGGGCTGGAGAGCTGGAGTTTGCCTGGGATGGTACCAGGTGCAGGAAGAGGGCAGAGGTTTATCCTGGAGAAAGGAATAGGAGGCTATTGGCAGGTTGGAATCTATCTTCTTTCAGTGCTTCTCCCTCCAGCTTTCCCAACCCCACTAACGAATTAGGGGTAAGTGGGTGCTCTGGGCTGATACAGTGGGTGTTCTGCAGGAGGGGGGCAGGGAGATGGTGGGGTCCTGTGCAGAGCAGCGCTGTGGGGCAGAGTGCCAAGTGTAGTCTTTTGGGGAGGACTCTAAGGGCGAGCCTCAGCCCAGGGAGGGAAATCCTATAGGGGATCAGGGAGGGAGGGAGAGAGCATACATTAAGAGGAGAGAGTGGGGGCAGATCCCCTGTAAATAGCTTCCACAGTGGAAGCCATGCACAGAGGGAGCAACTTTACAGTGAGCAGCTTTATCAGGTGATACAGAATATAGAACCCAGTACAGGGGAGGTCTTCAGAGTGGGCAATGTTGTGCAAGAAAGGGAGTTTTGTACAGACATGGAGCTGCAGAATAATTGCCATAATTGTGCCAGGGGAGAGCCCTGGACAGAGGAGAACCAAGTGAGGGGGCTTTGTACAGGGGGAGAGCTGCAAGATAGGCAGAATTATGCCAGGTGGAGAGTCCTGGGCACAGCAGAGTCAGGGAGCCCTGTACAAGGAGTGAACTACCCAGGGGGTTCTGTCCAGGGGGAGGTCCTTATAGGGAGTAGAATGGCAAGTGTTGCACAAGGAAAAGAGCTCAGACAGTGGGGAGTAGAGTGGAAGACTCCTGTACAAGCCTTGAGCTAGAAAGATCATAGAGAGCAGAGTTTTTATAAGTTTGCAATGCTTAAACCAAACCATAGTTGTTGTATTCTTAGTAAAGCAGGGAGCTACCAGTAAAAATCTAGCTTCGCCTTGCTTGCTATTTGAAGGAAGTAGCAACCTTCTAGACTGAAGGGATCAGCTCTTCCACCTTAGCCTCCCCTAAGCCCTTCTCCCATAGTGGTTATGCTGCTCAGCATTCTACTGTGCCAGCAGAACGAATTTTGTCCATTGTATTTAGGAAAAAACGTGGATATTCCACAATAAAAAACCCTCCGGTTTACAAGAAGAGTTAAGGCTCTTGCAAATTCAATCATACACTAAAAAGCATGGAAATTGCAAGTTAAGGCTCCTGTCTTAACTTCCGTGCCATGTTAGCAGTAAATACATTGTACAGTCTGTCTCACATATTGTACCATCTCACGCCCTCCTGTCCCCAGCTTGTGTTGCCCCAAACCTGCAGGGGAAGAGGACTGGGGCTGAAAGCTGAAGGCAAAGTGTGGGTGCATGGAACCTAAGTTGTAAGTGAGCACAATATGCAAGACTGTACAATGTCTTTACCGCTAACTTGGCATGGAAGTTAAGACAGGAGCCTTAACTTGCAATTTCCATGCTTTTTAGTGCACGATTGAATTTGCAAGAGCCTTAACTCTTCTTGTAAACCGGAGGGTTTTTGATGGAATCTGTGTATGTAGATGAATTGCCAGAATTCCATGGATATCTATTACAGGTCATACAGCAGATGCACAGTGTATGTCCTAACTGGGTTAAACTCCTGTAAAGAGAGGAGGGAAAGTGTCCTCCAGAATGGGGACTATCAAATATTTCTGATCTGTCCAATACCAAAGCCTAATACTATTGTCGCAACAATTATCTGTCCTTGCTTCCTCTTCACTTCCCCACCCTTACTCTCACCATAAATATATGCTGGTGCCTTAAATTACAGATGGTTCCCAATTCAAAATTGCAGCTCCAAATGGGCCATATTTTTTTTAATCAGGGAGGTTTGAAACCCAATCCCAGAGCTGATTATTATGTCTGCAGCCCTCATCCTTAAAATGGGACAAAGCCAATCTGCAAACTCTGTGTGACTGTGATTATCTGAGGGGATTTATAAAAGGAGGTAAAATCTAGATCAGAATTAATAGTTTTAGATAGTGCAGGTGCAGTAGCAGTAAGCTGTGACTTACTGGATTCAGCAGTGCAGCACAGATACACATACCCCTTAAGTTAGAAAAAACCCTCAAGCCAGGGAATATAGAAATACGGGGGGGGGAGGGGGGGAGGGATGGGACATATTCCACCCTCCCCTTTGTAAATTTGGAGCTTGGAAGTCAATTGCCTCCTTACGGTTAGGCCCCCATGAACACTGCCACTATATTATTTATATATATTTATTAATTACATTTATAAGCCGCCCCGTCATGCCCATGGCATCTCGGGGCAGCTTACAACACAAGACAATAATTTAAAACAACAATCAGTACCAACGCTAAAACATCTAAAAATCACCTAAAAAAACAAATCACTATTGCATAGATCTTAAACTCAAGGTGCTAGGCGTATTCACAGGTGTATAATGTTTGTGTGCCCAGTCCTTATTTCCAGACTGGGAAAACAGTAAAAGCCCAAATTCTGTTTAGTATAAAAAAGTGCATGAAATAGAAACGCAAGTGGGCCACATCAAAGCGATTGTGACTCTTCTGAACGGCATTTGCATTTCTAAACTTCCACTGTATTTGTTTTAGCATTTGTGGCTGATCTGCGCTCAGAGCAAGCAATATTGTTTGGGAGTGTATCATGAGGGGATAATCTGGGAAAACAACGTGCTTTTGCTCCATTTCCTGAACAGCATCATCATCAAAATTTCCAATTTCCAACACTGAAAACAAAAACACACCACAGTATTAAGGGGTCAGGCTCAGGTCAGCCTGATATTTGAACAGTGTTGTAGTGCATATTTCTTTTGCACCAACCTATGCTTTACTGTATATTCCCCAAACAGGCCACTGGACAATTCTTAATCATCCTGGCAAGGTTTTGGAGAAATAAGGATACAGACAAAAGAATGAAGGAGACTATGTTAAAGGCACTTGGGCTTAGCCCAAGGTAGCAAGCCGAATCTAAAATTCCAGCCAAGCAGAAGCAAAGCAATTGCAATCACTGGACAGACTTATATTAGCTATTTTGCTAAGCACTCCAGTGAGGAGAATCCTCTCCTTATAATGGTCAGTACTGGATGCTTCAGTCCAAGGTGCAAGATGCCTAGCATTTTGATAACTGTTACCGTCAATTTAATAGCTCTTTCAGTATTAATATGGTAAAACTGGGGAAGGCTCTGGTTATGATGTACAAGCACATATTTCTTAAACTGCAAGCTTGTAGGTGCAGTGTCAGCGTCAGCAACCATTGTGTGTGCGCACACACACACACACACACACACACACACACACACACAGTGCCTAATACAGAATACCTACCAACATTTTGAATGTCCAAAGAGGGATAAGCTCCACCGCTTCACACACTTACCTCTCAACCTTCCAAGCGTATAAAGAGGAACAGATGCTCGCCTGTTATCAGGGTTTTTCTTAGCTACTGCCAGACTGCCTAGAGTGTCCCTCATCCTGACTCCCTGGAGTCTGCTTCGGTCTGACTCCCTATAGTTTCCCTCAGCCCAACACCCTGGGGTCTCCTTTCTTGGCAGCTATGCCTCATTACTATGGAAGAGTGACCCAGCTAAACATCTTACAAGGCTCAGGGACTGTGGGCCTTCTTTCTGGTGGACAGGGATCCCAGATGCCCTTAAGAGCTAGCCACAACTCGTTTCCTCAGAGCAGCTCAACACCACAAAGTGGATCTACACAATTTGCCTGACTCTTGCACCTCCTCCCTGTGTCTCTCCTGGTTCCCACTCAGCCCAGCCTGCTCCTTGCCTCTCCACCCCCATATACTGCCTCTCTGGCTTGATCCCTGTTTGGACTCCGACCATGGCTGGTTTGCCTCTTGAATGATACCCATGCTCCTGGCTGTCTCTTCAGCTTGCCCCTTGCTTGAACTCTGACCATAGCTGGCTTGCCCATTGAGTGACACTTCCTGTCTCCCTGGGCTCGATCCTGCAAAAACTTGCCATCTGGCCCTGATTCTGCAAAGACTCACATGTCAGCTCAATCTAGCAAGCCACCCACATCCCAGCTGCCCATACACCTGATTATCATTCAGCTTAGTTCTGGTCATTCCATCATCTTCCCATTGTTTTCTCAAGTGTTTTTCCTGCTCAGAATGCTCTCACCCGGCTATTTGGAGTTTTTATTAGGGATGGGCGAACGCGGTTCGGTAGTTCGGTGTTCGGCCCGAACTCGGCCTGTTCGGACAACCGAACACGAACACGAACGCACCGAACAGACTGAACACCGAACTAGCGAACACACCGAACACCGAACGACGAAAATGGCAAACACACCGAACGGAACCGAACACCGAACTACAAAATGGCCGAACAGTTCGTTCAATTCGAATCGCGTTCGGTTGTGTTCGGGTGGCTAAAACAGTCTTCTGTCAGGTCACTGGAAGGCCAAATGTAGCAGGGAGGGGGGAAGTCATTTGACTCAGCTAGGAGCAGACTTCCAGGCACCAGGGGTGGAGGGTGGAGAGTGGCTTGGAGTAGCAGCCAGCCTGATGAATCACCATCTCTTTTCGCCTCAGACCACTGGCTTGGCAGTCTATGATTGGCCA
>QEPC01015731.1:1094729-1108363 GCA_003113815.1 Sphenodon punctatus | reverse complement strand
GACCAGAGCATGAACAAGAGTTTTGGCAGACGAGACAGAGAGAAAAGGGCAAATCTTAGCAATGTTATGGAGGGAGAAGCGACAGGATTTAGCAACAGAGTCAATGTAGGGTTTAAAAGAAAGGGCTGAGTCAAAGATGATATATCATATCGCACAAAACCTGGAAAGTTTACCAAGACAAAAAACTTTACAGTTTAAAAAAAACATTAAACGCACAACAGTTTTTAAAACTAAAAACTTTCCTCTTCAAAAACATCACAAAATCATTTTGACTCTAGCTTAAACTCCAAAAAAATACCAATCCATTACAATTACAATTAAAAAAACATTCAACTCCATACACTGCAAGAAGACATAAACACCAAAAAGTATTTTAGAATTTGAGGAATATTTAATCCTCATCAACATAAATGTAATATATGTACTTAATTCCTTACCATACATGCTTACTCATTCATTTTTATCAATAACTAAACTTTCACATTTTTTCATTATTAAACTTTAATTTATTATCATAATTTGACAATGAACAATTTTTTCAGAGTGCATTAACTCTGTTTCTTCAGAACTGCATTCTGTACAACGAATTCTATAATGTTCTCTACACTGACATCATTAGCGTAAGGGCAGAGTTAATGCACTCTGAAAAAATTGTTCGTTGTCAGATGATGATAATAAATTAAAGTTTAATGATGTAAAAATGTGAAATTTTAGTTATTGATAAAAACAAATAAGAGTAAGCATTTATGGTAAGGAATTAAGTACGTATATTACATTTATGTTGATCAGGATAAAATATTAAATATTCCTCAAATTCTGAAATAATTTCCATGTTTTGGGGCGTTTATGCCTTGTTGCAATGTATGGAGTTGAATGTTATTTTTAATTGTAATGAATTTGTACGTTTTTTGGAGTTTAAGCTAGAGTCAAAATGATTTTGTGCTGGTTTTGAAGATGAAAGTTTTTAGTTTTAAAAACTGTTGTGTATTTAACGTTTTTTTAAACTGTAAAGTTTTTTGTTTTGGTAAATTAAATCATCGTTTTCAGCTTTTCTTCTGATTTTTTGAACTCTCCCAGCATGTCTGGCGGTGAGCAGTTTGAGCCAGCTTATTCGCACTGATTCAAGCACACCTTGCTGCCTCGGAATGTTAATCCACCAACATCAAGTGTGGAAAAAAAAATAGTAGTAAGGCCACAATCCACAGAGCACTTACTCTGGAGTAGCCCCCTTGAAGGTTGTTAATAAACAGCCACCCATGTACAGCTGTAGCTACTGGGGGGAGGGTGGGGCTGGAAAAAAAATCTGCCTATTTCCTGCAGCAACTTTGACTGCTTTTCCCCAGGAGGTGTGGGACGAGGCAGCTGGTTAGAGAGGCTTTTCCCTTGGGCAAGTGTGAAAATTAGATGAATGCTGAAATGCTTCCTATCTGCAGCAGTGGCAGAGAAACATTATTGTTGGGAGAGTGGGGAATAAATTTGTTTATTTATAAAATCTTGATACCCCGCCCACGTGACACAGCAACTTGGGGCAGCTTACAATAGCAAATAATAAAACATTAAACACACATAAAACAACTCATAGCAAGGAGGATTAAAAAAACCCTTTCCCCCACAATCCATTCCCCCCACCCTTCAGCCATCTCCCCTGCCAAACGCCAGGCAGAACAGCCAGGTCTTACAGCTATGTCGAAAAGAGGGGAGATCTTGGAAAGGGGAAAAACATGGAATCAGATTTTGAATTCTGGGTAAAAATGGTTTCAGTGCCAGCCTGTCAGACTTGCTGAACCATGATAATAATGCCTCGTTTACAGTGACAAATCCAGGGTGGCTGCCATTGTTAAAGGCCAAGAGAACAGTATGTTTTCCTTTTGCAAGGTCCCCATTCTTTCCCCACCAGAAGGGTTGCCACTTCTGTGGGTTGTAATCCAGAGTCTCTACTAGCCTTAGGGTAAACTCCGATTTCTCTGTGTCAGCCAGTGGCACCTCCGGATAACCTGGAGAAAGTGGAATTTTACAGGGCAGCCGGGAGCAGCAACTTCAGAAAGGGACCCTAGGGATTTTCCTGACTCTTTTTAGACATGGCCCCACCCCTATGGAATGTCATGACATCATAATGCTCCATAAGGGGCAAGGTTAGATCAGGAAGGGATGCAAGAGCCCCTTTGCCCCTCCCCTACTGATATGGCCCCTTCTGGTGAAAGCCCAGAGGAAAGTGGTAAACTCTGCCCACCAATCGCAAGAAGACCCTGCATAGTAGGAGGCTAATGTACCCATTTTGGCCAGGTCTGACTCACAATTTTGCACTCCCTCCATCACTCCACCGAGAATGTTCATTAGGGATGGGCGAACAGAACTGAGTTCGGAAATTCGGTTCGGTTCGAAAATAGTGTTCGGTTCGGAAGTTTGGTTTGGTCGACTGAACTATTCCGAGTTCAGAAAAACAGAGTTCGGAAATTCAAACCCCATTGAACTAAATGGAATATTATCTTATAGGGATGAGCGAACAGAATCGAGTTCAGAAATTCGGTTCGGTTTGAAAATCGAGTTCGGTTCCGAACCGTGTTCGCCCATCCCTAATGTTCATCTCCACCTACTATGGGCCCATCTCAGAGAGGAGGGAAACACACTGCACAAGCACTGATCCTGCTCCAACTGCCTCATTGTCCTCCTATTGTCCCCCACCTTAGGACATCAGCTTTCATTAATTCAGTTGCTTGCTGCATGGAACTACTTGCTGTTGTTTCTGAGAGATGTAAGCAGAAATTAAGAAAGCATTGCAGTTGAAAAGAGTATAATTGGTTTGTATAGTGACATTATAATAATCAGGGCCCCATGTTCATTGCATTTCCCTATTAGCGGCAATGGGAAAAATGCAGTGAATCGCCTGTTCCTGTTAATCCAGTTGTCAAAAAAAATAAAAAAATCAATGAAAAACAGATAGTGTTTCTGAAATATTTTACAAAGCTTGTTTACAAAGCTTGTTTGCAACTTCCATTGACTTTAATGCATAGAGAATTGTGTTCTAAATTTTTGTAATCATTTAAACTATGTAAAATGAATCCTTTGCATTTTCTGTAGGATCGATTGGAGGTGTGTAACCTAGCTAAAAAGTTCAAGAATTTTGGATTTTTTACAAATGTTTAAAAAGTACAAACATATAAAGATTTGTCAGTTTAAGAACCTTTATTTTTTCTTTCCCTTTTTGCTTTCTTATACCCTAAAAACATCTTGAGTGTTTATACTCTCCTTTTCATTAATTTCAACACTATCAAATATGACAAAGTCCATAAATCAAGCATTAGACACAAATGGTCCAACATGTTTTCTCATATTCATACGATGAATCCTTTATGCATTCAGGTCATTTGCATGATCGGTCTTCACCCAGCTTTATTAAACGCGGTCACTTATGCTTATTTCAATCTGATACTAATAGTGGTTAAATGGCAAAGTCATAATTTAAAGCACACACAAACAGCATAGGAGTATATGGCTGAAGACCGTGGGGTGTCTAGAATAGGCAGAACAAAGAGGAATGGGAACTCCTCATCAACTGTGAAATGCACTTATTTATTTGTATAGCACAAGACAAATCAAGAGTGCAGAGGAGAGTAAATATAATTGATTTGTTTAGTGCTAGCACAGGACCCAGCCCCTGGCCCAAGAGAGCACAGTCTAAATGACAGACTCAAAGACAGGACACACTTGGACATCTAGCGGAAAAGATGACAGATTATTATTTGTGTTGTGGTTAGGCAGATTGACTCAAAACAGGATTTTCTTCAAAACAGGATTTCTTCGTCAATAGCAGGGCTGAGACTAGCAGAAACACAGAAGGGATCCATATGGGTAGCAACAGCTGGGCCAGGCACTAACAGCTGTGCAGTAGGCTCAGACCGCTTTTAGACGTGTATGGCGCACATGCGGTATAAAAATCCCGCCGCATGTAAAAATTCCACTGACGGAGTTTAGATGCAACATTTCGCACGTTAAAGCCAGCCGCGCATTCTTTTAAAACCGCAAATTAAATACCTTGATGCCGAGGTATTTAATTTGTGGTTTTAAAAGAACGCGCGCCTGGCTTTAATGTGCGAAATGTCGCATCTAAATCCTGTCCACGGGATTTTTACATGCGGTGTGATTTTATGTCGCTTGTGCGCCGTGCACATCTAAAAGTGGTCTCGCTGTCACCTAAACGCTGCATAAGAGAAGGATTAAATGTAGTTGAAGAAGGAAGCTGGGGAACCACTCCTGGCAGCAGGTATGCTGTGGACAAGAGAATTTTATTTCCAAGACTTTCATAGATATTAAATTGAGGACAACAGCATCTTCTGGTTTCCCTTTCCTGAGGATCCTTTCATTGAGAGTCAGTTTAAGCAATTGTACATCCAGATGTCATACAGCAACTCAATAAATAAATAAAATAAAACAAAAAAGTGAACCAGGCCTCTTTCCTCAGTCCGTGCAAGAACTGTGTCCTCTCCGAAACAGCCAGCTCTCTCCCCTCCCTATGGATTCCCTCAACTAGGCTCCCAGCTCAAGTCTACATCAACAGGGTTATCTGGTCACCTGACCTGCACTGTTATAGGGCCTGACCCTAATCAGCCTTCTGACAATCAGGGCCCTCAGCTGTGCTGCCCCAGTCAGGCAGCCCTCTGGGGTTAACCCTTGTCCTTCCTTGTTTGTTTCTTTGGCAATGGTCTTCAACCCATTATTATCCAGTCACAATAGCAAATTACATATTCCTGCTGTTTTTCTCCCAGCTACTGTTGGGGGAGCTGTTTCAAAAACTGGGGTGATTAGCAGGGAAGCCAGGCAGTCTGCCTGAAATGGGGGGGGGGGGGGAGGGAGTGAGGGGTGTGTGCGCTTTTCTTAATTTGGATTTATAACCTGTCTTTCATGAAGGTTCAGGTTGGGTAACAGCAGATTAAATACAAATTAAAATATATAAAATCTTCAAAGAATCTCCTAAATCCCCCAGAGTCCAAACCTTGACCCCTCTTCCATCAATTTACAACATGGATGGAACTCTCAGTTTCGGTTTAAAACAGAGGGAATCTGAAAATTGGGCCATCTTGGTTCCCAATTTTCAGATGTGTACGTTCCCATTGACTTCAATGGGGAAATCTTCCCATTGACTTCAATGGGAAGGGGATCATTCCTTGGCCTCAAAAGGTGGGCGTGGGGATCTGTGTTCCTAATACCCCATCCCCTGGAGCCCATCTTGACTCCCACCCCCACCTCCAGGACCCTGTGTGTGCGTACCAGTGGGAGTGAATGCCACCTGATTCCCTTCCTCTCCTGCGCCTGGGGGCGCCAGCCCAAAGGGCGACATCCAAAGGGTGTTGGCCATTGGTGGGAGCCATGGTGGCCAGGACAGTCAATAGACTGATTCCTCGAAGCGGCTCACCCCCCCAGGATAAATGGGGGAGGACTTTTGGGGGAGTGAGGACGTGGCTGACTAAGGGATAGGGGTGGCCGGTTTTATAGGGTATATGTAGATGGGTGAGGACTGAGGGGAATAGGACTCCTTCCCTGAATATGTGGGGGAGGGGGAGGACTGGGTTGGGTATGTCCCCCCGGTGAGAGGGGTTTGACCCAACAAGGATGTGGGTTTGGGCCTCCCGTGAGAGAGGGGCACTGTGGGGAGGGGTGTCCAGTCATTGGAGTCATGATGGGCTGGGGTAATTATGGTCCTTTGGGGAGGAGGCAGAGAACAATGGTGGGAAGGGACAGGTATTTCATTCCTGTCCCTTGCATAGGCCCCCAGGCAGATAATGCAGGGATCAAGATAGGGGGAGCCCCTGAACTGGGTCTGTTGCTGTTAAATGCGAGGTCAGTCAGTAATAAATCAACAACAATCCAAGAGTTGATCTTGGATCAATCGGCTGACCTCGTGTGTATTACAGAGACCTGACTGGACAATGAGTCGGGGCTGCTGTTGATAGACTGTGCACCTACTTGTATGGCAGCATCCCTACACACTCTAGCAGAATTGGTATCGGAGGTGGTCTTGCAGTCCCTGAGGACCTTGGTCCTGGGGGACTTCAACATCCATGCCAATGCCAACCTTGGGAGAGCAGAGCATGAGTTCATGGGCACCATGACAACCATGGGACTGTCTCAGATGGTTAGGGGCCTGACACACAAGGGGGGACAGGCCTTGAGGTGGGGGGATCCGGTGGTGGAGGATGTAGTAGTTTTACCCATTATAGATGGATCATTACCTCCTCTGGACCGGTCTGCTGTCGCATGTCTGCCCCCGGAAAGGTGTAGGACGAGTTCGTTGGGTCCGGCCCCAGAGACCTATGGAACCAGAAAAGTTCCGGAATGCTAAAGGGGAAGTGCCTCCAGATCTTGATGATAGTTCACTTGATGAACTCATTGCCTTCTGGAACAGCTTGCTGACTGAGGCCATTGACCGAACGGCTCCCAGGCATCTGCTCCCAGAATGCCGACGGCGGGGGTCTCCATGGTTCACAGAGGACCTGCGCCGGATGAAGCAGGATGGGCAGCAGTTGGAGTGATGGTGGCCCCGGACTCACGCTGAAGCTGACCAATTGCAGCATAAAGCTAGTTTAAGAGCATATGCTGTTGCGGTGCTGGCAGCAAAAGAAGAGTTCTTTGCTGCCCTCATTGCAGCTGCAAAGTCATGTCCAGCTGAGCTTTTCTGGGTGGTGCAGAGGCTGGTCAGTCTGGCCTCTCTCCACCTGAAACTGGAATCTTCCAGTGCCCAGTGTGACATGTTTGCTGACTTTGTGGATAAAATTGCTCAGATTCATCATGACTTCGATGCTGCACTTGCAACAGTGGGTGAATCAGAGGTAGGGGAAGCCCCACCACGTCTGTTGTTGTGGGATCAGTTTCAGTGGGTGTCGCCCGCTGATGCAGCGGAGATCCTGGGGACAGTGCGGGCCACCTATTGTGAATTAGATCCATGCCTGTCTTGGCTGGTGAAGGCCAGCCGGGAGACATTAGGGCTGTTGCTGGCGGGGGTGGTCAGTGCCTCCCTTAGGGAAGACTGAGTGCCGAGCCATCTCAAAGAGGCGGTGATGTGGCCTCTGCTCAAGAAACCATCTTTGGACGTCGACTCCCTGGCCAGCTATCGGTCAGTCACTCTCTAACCTTCCCTTTTTAGGGAAGGTTATTGAACAGGTGGTGGCCCGGCTGTTACAGGGGCATAGACCGGGTCGGTTTTCTTGATCCCTCAAAGTCTGGCTTTCGCCCTGGGTTTGGCACAGAGACTGCATGTGTGGCCTTGGTTGATGACCTAAGCCATGAATTGGATCAGGGCAGATCATCTATTTTGATCTTATTGGATCTGTCGGCAGCGTTTGATACAGTTGATCACAAGATGTTGGTGATAAGGCTGCAGGGCCGGGCCGGGGTGAGTGGGATTGTTCTTGAATGGTTCCACGCATTCCTGGCCAGGAGAGTTCAGCAGGTGGTTCACGGGGAATGTACGTCATCTCTGCCTTTTAGCTTTTCTGGTTGTATTTTAATATTTGTAAATATTGTAGTATTTTTAAATGGATTTTATAGTTTATTTTGATTGTTTATGTTGTTCTCCACCCTGAGCTGCCACTGTGCAGGAGGGTGTGAGATAGAAATGTTTGTAAATAAACAAACAAGGTTTTTTTAACTGTAGGTTTTTTGTTTGTCTAATGTGCATTAAAATCTGTTTAGAAGTGTGTGTGACTGAGAAGAGTTTTTCTTTCTTCATTTACCCAGAACACAGAATTTGTTTGATACATCTCAGGTTAAAAAGGCTTAAAGAGCAAAATAAGGAATGAACATGTTTCAAAACATGCAGAGAGCACACAGGAAAGCTTGAAAGCAACATTTAGAATTAAAATCCTCGATAAATTGATAGAATACCCAGGATTGATACTCTCCACGTCCAGATTGGAAAAGGGCAAGGTGAAGGGCTCTCCAGCCCCTTTCTGGTGTGCTCCTGTCCCTCCCAGAGGGAATTTTGACAATGTCCCTGGCTGTATATGGCTTGGGAGAAAAAGTTATACAGAGGGAAAGTTGGGAGGAGCAGGGAGTTCCCCTGCGTGACCAGAGAGCCCAAAGAAACCCTGAGGTAAGTGCTGATCAAAACTTCTAAAGCTCTGTGAACAGAATGCCTTTTGTTTATAGAATTTTGTAAGGAGCACTGACTACCTAGCAGGGGGAGCTGAACTGCCTTGGAGGCAACCAAATACCCTCTCTTCATCACTCCACTCTCAATGAAACCATCTTTGACCAAGTCTGTTGCCTTCTATGGGGAAGCCCAAGACAAGGGCCTAGCTGGTGACCTTGTTATAGTGTGTTAGTTATGCAATGTCTAGTTCCTGATGCAGAGTTTTCTGCCATCCAGCTTTCCACACCTATCCCTGGGGGGAAGAAAGCTTTACTAACACTTTCCTTCTAGAAAAGCTGTCCTTCCTGTTACTTTCCCACTTTGCTGAATAAACTAAACAAGACTTTTTAAAAAAAAAAATGCACAACAGCAAATTACTGAGCCAAGGAGCTGTAATTAGAAAGGAAATAAAGAAAATGGACAGTGAGGTGCCTTAATGTGAAATGTGACATTGATAAATCAAAGGGAACCTGGAACTGGAGTGGTAGATATTTCAACTGATTGCTGGAAATAAGCTACAGTCTTCCTTATTGCACTAAATCTTGTATTGGCTGAGAGAAATGAGAAAACTGGGGTTGCACTACCATTATTATTATTATTAAACATTTATAAAGCGCCAGCAACAACCTGGCGCTGTACAGAACATATAATCAGCTGCGGTCCCTACCTGTGGCTTACAATCTAAAAGACAAGGAGGGGGAGACAAGGAGAGGGGACAGTGGGAGAGACATGGGAGAAGACAAACAAACATTCAGGCGGATGCGAAGTCTCAGGCGCGTGTACTTGGCTTGGTTACAAGGTGGTCGGTAGCAGCAGTCAGCAGAGGAGGGCCGACAGTAAGAGCAAGGGGAAAGACTAGAGGGCATTGGGAAAGGCAGCATGGAAAAGGTGGGTCTTGAGGAGGGATTTGAAGGAGCGGAGGGAGGAGGCGAGGCGGACGTCGGCAGGGAGGGAGTTCCAGGCATGCGGGGCAGCGAGGGAGAAGGGACGAAGGCGGTTGGGCGAGCAGGAGAAGCGAGGGAGAGCGAGGGAGGGGACAGCGGAAGAGCGGAGAGCGCGCGCAGGAGCGCGTAGGGCGATTAGGTCCGAGAGGTAAGGGGGAGCTTGGTCATGGAGCGATTTGAACGTGAAAACCAGGAGTTTGAACAGGATACGTTCCGGAAGGGGGAGCCAGTGAAGGGAGAGGAGGAGAGGCGTCACATGGTCGAAGCGACGGGCAGAGTGAATGACCTTGGCGGCAGAGTTTTGGATCGCCACAAGGGGGGACAGGTGGGAGCGAGGGAGGCCAGCAAGGAGGAGGTTGCAGTAGTCGAGGCGAGAGATAACCATGGCATGAACAAGGATTTTGGCCGAGGAGACAGATAGAAAGGGGCGAATGCGGGCAATGTTGAGGAGAGCGAATCGGCAGGATTTGGCCACAGAGTCAATGTAAGGTTTAAAGGAGAGGTGCGTGTCAAAAATGAAGCCCAAGCTGCGGGCACGGAGAACAGGACGGATGGTGACCCCGTCAATGCAGACGGTCAGGTCAGAGGGAGAGGAGGGGGAGGGAGGAAAAATGAGGAGTTCAGTCTTGGCCATGTTCAGTTTGAGTTGGCGTCGGGACATCCAGGCGGAGATATCAGAGAGGCAGTCGACGAGGCGTGAGCGGACAGAGGAGGAGAGAGAGGGGGTAGAGAGATAGAGTTGGGTGTCATCAGCATAGAGATGGTATTGGAACCCGTGGGAGGCAATAATTTCACCAAGGGACCGGGTGTAGATAGAGAAGAGGAGAGGGCCAAGGACAGAACCTTGGGGAACCCCAACCGAGAGGGGAAGGGAGGGGGAGGTCGACTCGGGGAGGGAGACATTAAAGGAGCGGTCAGAGAGGTAGGAGGAGAACCAGTCAAAGACAGAGCCACGGAAGCCCAAAGAGTAAAGCGAGTCCAAGAGGAGCGAGTGGTCGACAGTGTCAAAGGCAGCAGAGAGGTCAAGGAGGACAAGAACGGAGTAGTGGCGCTTCGATTTAGCGACAAGTAGATCATTGGTGATCTTGGCCAGGGCAGTTTCAGTAGAGTGGAGGGGGCGGAAGCCGGACTGGAGAGGGTCCAGGGAGGAGTTGGCAGAGAGGAGGTTCAGGCAGCGGGAGTAGACGACACGTTCCAGGAGCTTCGAAGCAAAGGGAAGGAGGGAGACCGGCCGGTAACTAGAGGGATCGAAAGGGTCCAGGGTAGGCTTTTTGAGGATGGGGGAGACAGTGGCATGTTTGAAGGCAGAGGGGAAGGAGCCTGTGGAAAGGGAGAGATTGACAACATGCAGAAGGGGGGGAGCGACAGTGGGAGCAATAGAGGTCAGGAGGCGGGAGGGGATCGGGTCAAGGGGGCAGGTGGAGGGGTTGGATGAAGAGAGAAGAGCAGAGATTTCCTGGAGAGAGGCAGGAGGGAAGGATGCGAGGAGGGAGGGGGGCGGGGGGGGGAGGGAGGCAATATCCCGACGGATCTTGTCAATCTTGGAGGTGAAGAACGACGCAAGATCCTGAGCAGCAAGGGAAGAGGGCGGAGGAGGGCAGGGGGGTTTGAGAAGGGAGTCGAAAGTAGAGAAAAGGCGGCGAGGGTCGCGGGAGAAAGATTCGATCCTAGAGGCATAATAGCGCTGCCTAGCTAGGGAGATAGCCGAGGAGAGGGAGGAGAGGGAGAATTTGTAATGGAGGAAGTCAGGGAGGGAGCGGGATTTGCGCCAGAGGCGTTCGGCAGCCCGGGCGCAGGAGCGGAGGTAGCGGATGGCAGGGGTAAGCCAGGGGCGGGGGTCGAGGGGGCGGACGGGGCGAGCAGAGGGGGGGGCAAGAGAGTCAAGGGTCGAGGAGAGAGAAGCGTTGAGAGCAGAGACAGCAGAGTCAGGGGAGGAGGAGGCGAAAACGGGGGGGAGAAGGGGGGAAAGATGTGCGGCAAACTCCGAGGGAGTAAGGGCCTGCATATTGCGGAAGGGGCGCATAGAGGGGGAGGCGGAGGGGGGTCGGTGGGAAAGGCTGAAGGAGCCGAGGAAGTGATCAGAACTAGGGAAGGGGTCAAAGGAGAGGTCAGTTAGAGAACAGTTTCGAGTGAAGACGAGGTCGAGGGAATGGCCGTCAGTATGAGTGGGGGAGTCGGTCCAGAGTCGGAGATTAAAGGAGGAAGCGAGAGAGAGAAAGCGGGAAACAGAGGGGGCGGAGGGCGTGTCAACGTGAATGTTGAAATCACCAAGGATAAGAGTGGGGATATCATCGGAGAGGAAGAAGGTGAGCCAGGATTCAAAGTCCGGGAGGAAAGAGGAGAGGGAACCCGGGGGGCGGTAGATGACAGCAACCCGAAGGTGTAGAGGGGAGTATAAGCGCACAGAGTGGGCCTCAAAGGAAGGGAAGGAGGAGGAGGGGGGAGGGGAGAGGGTTTTGAATTGGCAGTGCTTAGCAAGGAGCAAGCCCACACCACCACCCAGGCCCTCAGGGCGGGGGCGGTGAGAGAACGACAGGCCCCCGGAGGATAGAGCAGCCGGGGTAACAGAGTTGGAGGGCGTGATCCAGGTTTCCGTAAGAGCCAGGAGTTGAAAGGGGCGAGAGAGGAAGAGATCGTGGATGAAGGGAGCTTTAGCCACGGACGAGCGGCAGTTCCAGAGGGAGCAGGAAAAAGGCAATTGGTGTTTGGGAAGGCAGGGGATGCGGATGAGGTTGGGGGATGGGGAACGGCCGGGTTTGCGGGGTGGGAGTCGTGCACCGGCCTCGTATTGGCCACAATGGTCTGTGGAACACCTGGGTGTCGCGGGTTTGGGCCTAGGGGGAATGGGTAAGGGGGGATGAGGGTGGGGAGGGGGGATGGGCGTGGGTGAGGATAAGGGGTAGGTTGGCTGGAGAAAGGCTGCTGGTGAAGGGAGAGGGAGAAGGAGGGGGTGCGTGAGAGAGGCTAGAAGGAGGGAGGTGAGAGAGGGCGAGGAGGTGAGGGAGGTATAGGGAGGCATCATAGGTATTACCTGTTCAGTATCGGGGGGAGTCCAGGCCTGCAGGTGTCGTGTGCGTGCTGTCAGGGGGGTGGCCCCTCGCTGTCCTCGCTCCGGCCGCACAACGGCCACAAAACGGCCAGCGCCCTTTTGTCGCCGCCCAAGGGCTGCCGCCCGCTGGGCGCGGGCGTGCACCTTTGGCTTGTGGCTATGGGGTGGGGCCCTGCTCACCTGGAGGGGCTTTCTGGGCGCTGCAATGCCTGCTGGGCCTTTCTGGGCGCTGCA
Source organism: Sphenodon punctatus (assembly GCA_003113815.1). Taxonomy (NCBI): domain Eukaryota; kingdom Metazoa; phylum Chordata; class Lepidosauria; order Sphenodontia; family Sphenodontidae; genus Sphenodon; species Sphenodon punctatus. The sequence goes on along the minus strand of QEPC01015731.1, from coordinate 1,096,011 downwards.
ATGCCTGCTGGGGGATTTCTGGGTGCTGCAATGCCTGCTGGGCCTTTCTGGGCGCTGCAATGCCTGCTGGGGGATTTCTGGGTGCTGCAATGCCTGCTGGGCCTTTCTGGGCGCGGGCGTGCACCTTTGGCTTGTGGCTATGGGGTGGGGCCCTGCTCACCTGGAGGGGCTTTCTCCATCACAAACACCGTACCACAGAAAGTTTAAGAGATAGCCAATGGGGTAGGACTTCCCTGAATTTGGGAAGCAGCTGGAAATTGTACACTCCGTTTGAGAGCAAGGAAGACAGACTCACACATTTTTCCTAGGCAGGTGTACAGTAGGTTGAGTTTGAATCTTGCTTTCCAGAGTCTACTTTCTCTATACACTTCCTCCATTTTTTGTTTTTGTTTGCTTTTTTAAATCAATACCAGTTCTGTAAAGTAAGGAGCTAGGTCAGAGCACCTGCTCTGTACTCTAAATCTGCTAACAGAAGAGACCCAAAGTTAGTGAGGAATAGTGCTCTGGATGTATAACATGATTGCCCCCAAAGCTTAGCTGTTCAACCACATTACTAATGCTCCTCTAGCATCCTAGCAAACAGCCATTCAACTTATTGGGCAATAAATATGCAAAGTCTTTCTTTATGGCCAACTTAAGAAGAGCAGCCAGCTGTTGCTTTTGTCACTCTATTAACAGGACTCTGAAAAGAGAAATCTGAAAGGAAGTAGTGGTGGAAGGTCAAGAGTTCAGGGTTAGCCTAAGTGAGGGAATAGTTGGTATATGGTGTTTGATTGAGCTCATTGTTTTAAAGTTTGCTTTTTAAAAAACATGTGTTTTAAAGTCTGGGCTTCAGGGAGTGCATTGCCTCTGCTTTATTTTGGACTGTTACCCCACTGAACATAATAAATGTTTGTAGTTGTGTCGGTACAGAAGTAGGCTAACAGGTCTTCACATCTGGAATGAAATAGCTAGTTAGCTCCCAGAAAAAAAATGAAAAAAAATCCCACTTTATTTTCTCCATGAATCCCAACAAATTTAAGAGTAAGACAATGGTTATTTTCAGACATGACGCTAACCCCAGTTTAGCCACACTTTGGGTAATTCTGGACGTGCACCAGGCACATCCAAACACCCACTGGGATCAGGCCGCTTTTAGACGAGACAAATTTGCGCATGATTGGTGAAAAATGCGCGTGTTTTAATGCTCGTTTAAACACTTAAACCGTTTTAAATGTGCATTTGCCATGATCGTGTAAAAGCCCAAACCGTTTTGAATGTGGTTTTTAAATAATGCGCATTT
>QEPC01015731.1:1061405-1091978 GCA_003113815.1 Sphenodon punctatus | reverse complement strand
GGTTTGGGCTTTTACACGATCATGGCAAATGCGCATTTAAAACGGTTTAAGTGTTTAAACGAGCATTAAAACACGCGCATTTTTCACCAATCATGCGCAAATTTGTCTCGTCTAAAAGCGGCCTGAGTTTCGGATCCCAGTCAGGAATCAGTCCAGCTGTCCTTTAGACATGCCGGCTGATTCCTGCAGGGGATCGGGGAGGGGCTGCACAGCGCGACATGCAGCCGCACAGCCTGCCCCCACACTCTCCTGGCCGCCCGCCCTCCAGGAGACAGGCAGGTGCAACAGCCAATCCTGGTCTATACTCTCCAGGGTGCTGATGCCTGGAGACCCATGGGACCCCGGCAAGGTACACAGGCTGTTTCCAGGTCAGGGAGCCTCTTGGCTGGGGAAAGGCTTGGCCAGAGCCTGGCATTGTAAGGCTTGGCTGAAGGGACTTTGGGACTTGTGGTTAAGTTGCTCCAAGGCCTGAGAACCCGGGCCTGTAGGGTGAAAGTGGACGACCCAGCATCCCCAGCTACCTGGGACAGAAGTGGTGTCCCAATAAAGGACTATAAAGACCCTCTGGACTGTAAGGGGTGTCCTGAGGGTACCCCCTGCCTGGAAGGAGGGGGGGGTCTGCTGACGCTCTAGGCGGACATGGCATAGCAGGGGGTGAGCTAATTCCCTTTAGTGGTGCCCCAGCACCCCGTGTGGCCCTAGGGGATCCCCCCTGCTACAGCATTTCCCACCGGGTGTTCACCGTGGTGAACATCTGGCGGAATGCACTACAGACGTTGCGGTACTGTGGCCACCACAGGGGGTTCACTGTGATTGACCATGGTATTGTAACATCTGAAGTTACCCTTTAACCACACTTGAACATTTCTTATGCATGTTGCAGGGCTGCATAGGGCACAATACAACCCTGCAACATGCATAAGAAATGTTAAAGTGTGGTTAAACTGAGGTTAGCGTCATGTCTGAAAACACTCAATGACTACGAATAGAATGGATTTTAACAGAAGTAAACAGAAATACAATGTGCTCAAAGAATTTATTCAGCTGAAAAGAGCTTCACAGTTAGTATAACCAAGCACTACATAACTCACATAGGAGGACCCAGCTGCGCCCCCTTTGGCAGAGTTTCAGTAAAAGCATACTTCATGGATATGCTATTTTATGTTAACCTTCAATTTTGAGTATGTGATATCTCAAGAATAGTAGTACATATTTGGGGGAAACACATATTTCTTGAAATTAGATTAGATTGGATACTGAAGTAAAGAACAAACAGACAAGACCAAATCAAAACCTGGAGCTTAGTTTAGCTTAATTTAAATTGGCATTTATAGCCCACCCTCCTGCCCAATGGCAACTCAGGGCACCATACTATTAAAATATAACAGATGGGCCCAAATAACGCACTATCCCCCCTCTAAAAAAGAAAAAACCACTCACTACCCATCTTCCTCACGAAACAGTCAGGTCTTATGTGGTCTACAGATCCAGAGAGAGGCACACCTCCGTTGGGAGGGAGTTCCACAGCCGAGGTATGGCCACAGAGAATGTCATCTCAAGTGTCACCCCCTTGGAAAACCTCCAAGAAGACATCCCCGGCCGACTGCAGGGACCGATCCAGGACACAAGGGATGAGGCGGTCCCACAGGTATGTAGGGCCCAGTCCGTATAGGGCTTTAAAGGTCATAACCAACACTTTGAGTTGGACCCGGAAGACTATTAGGCAGCCAGTGCCGTGAAGAGAACACTGGTGTTGTGGTCACAGCAGTCCATCCCTGTCAGGAGGCAGGCTGCATTCTGCACCAGCTGCAGTTTCAAGGTCGTCACCAGGGGTAGCCTCAGAGTGCATTGCAGTAGTCCAATCTTGAAGTGATGAATACATGGATGGTGGTGGACAGATCGGAGGCGGAGATGTAAGGCCGAAGATGATAAACCAGATGTAATTTAAAATGCACTCCTCGTGACAGTCGCCACCTGAGCATCCAGACGGAGGGGAGGAGCACACCAAGACTCCGAAACCAAGGAAGAAGGACACACCCCATCAATGGCGGGAGCCTCCACTCCCTCAGCCTTACCCACCAGCATCACCTCTATCTTATTGGGATTCAGCCTCAGACAGCTCGCCCTCATCCATTCTGCCACCACAGCCAGACACTGGGTAAACACTAGGGGTGGGACTACCGGATCATCCGGTATCCGATACTGCCAGTATTTGGTGTACCGGCAATATCGGATTAAACCCGGTAATCTGGCCCATTTACTGGATTCCCCCGTACTGGATTTTTTTACATCGCAGCCATTCAAATTAATGGCTGCAATGTAAAAAAAAAAACACCACACACCAAAAAAACCCCCACTTTACTTTCCCTCCCCAGTCCAGGCTGCATGGGTGGAAGGGGGAGCACCCCCCACCCACCCTGGCTTTAAAAAAAAAGTTCCCCCCTCCGAAGTCCCTGCTAGTGCGGGCTCCGGGCTGCCGTCGGCAACCCGGAGCCCGCACCAGCACATACGATCCCTGGGGTGGGTGGGTGGTTTAACACCCCCACCCCCGGGATCAGATCACCCTATCTAGTCCTACCTCCCCACCCAGGGATCGCCTACCTTGTGCTCCAGGCGGCGGCAGTCCGACTCCGGTGGCTTCAGCGCTGGCTGTGTCTGCCAGCTTCAGCGCTACTAGGCCTTCCAGAGAAACCCGGAAGTTCACCCGAAGGCCTAGTAGCACTGAAGCCGGCAGCCACAGCCAGCGCTGAAGCTGCCGGAGTCGGGCCGCCGCCGCTGCCGCCTGGAGCACAAGGTAGGCGATTCCTGGGTGGGGAGGTAGGGTGATCCCTGGGGTGGGTTAAACCACCCCCCACCCCAGGGATCACCCTAGTACCTGCTGGTGCGGGGTCCGGGTTGCCGGCGGCAGCCCGGAGCCCGCACTAGCAGGGACTTTGGGGGGAAATTTTCTTTTTTTAAAGCGAGGCTGGGCAGGGTGGGTGGGGGGTGCCCCCCCTTCCACCCGCACAGTCTGGGAGGGGGAGGTTTTTTGTGTTTTTTTCCATTGATTTCAATGGGGACAGTTCCCCATTGAAATCAATGGAACAAATCCGGTACCGGTAAACCGGTACACAAATCCGGCAATCCGGTTTTTAAAAATCCAGTAACCAGTATTTGACCGGATGTCCCACCCCTAGTAAACACCAAGACTGTGGGGCCTTGGTCAGATGAAAACAAGAGATAAATCTGGGTGTCATCAGCATACTGATGGCACTCAACTTCAAATCTGCTCATGATCTTGCCCAAAGGTTGCATGTACATGAACAGGAGAGGGGACAGAATGGAACCCTGTGGCACTCCACATGTAAAATCCCCCAGGACTACACGTTGAGTTCTATCAGCCAGCAATGAGCGGAACCATTCAAGAACAGTCCTGACCACACCAGCATGATCCTCAGGCGGGTCACCAGCATCTCATGATCAACCGTGTCAAGAGCTGCGAACAGGTCTAGCAAAATCAGTAGAGTGGACTGACCACAGTCCAACTCCCAGCGCAGATCGTCGACCAAGGCCACAGGTGCAGTCTTAGTGCCATAACTGAGATGAATTCTGGACTGCGAGGGATCAAGGAAACCAATGCCATCCAGATGCCCCTGGAATGGACAGACCACCCCCCGTTCAATAACTTTCCCTAAAAAGGGAAGGTTAGAGACTGGCAGATAACTGACAAGGGAGTCAATGTCAAGAGATGGCTTCTTGAGTACAGGATGCACCACAGCCTCTTTCAGGGACCTCACAACCCTGCTTTTCACAAGGGAGGCATTGACCACCCCTTGATCACTAGCAACAGCCCCAACATCTCCTGGCTGGCTTTCATCAGCCAGGATGGGCAGGGATCCAGTTTGCAAGTTGTAGCCCTCACATCCCTGAGCATCTCCACTCCATCAGTGGGCAATACCTGTTGAAACTGAGACTACAAAAATGGGCCAGATGGGAAATTCATAGCTTCAGGAACATCTACTGCATTAATTGCAGCATCAAAAAGGTAGATGAGAACTATTTGTTTACTGACTATTTTGCAGACAGGTTGCAGCAACCACTGGAAGATTCCAATTCCAGACAGAGAGACCAGACTGACCAGTCCCTTCACCATCTGGAAATGTTCAGCTGGATGAGACTTTCCAGATGTTATGATGGTAGCAAATAACCTCCTCTTTCCTGCCTGCATAGCCACGGCATAGGCCTTCAACACAGCTCTATGTTGCAATCAGTCGGCTTCAGTACGAGTACAGAGCCATCATCACTCTAACCGTCTCCCTGCCTGCTCCAGCTGATGCAGGTCTTCCAAAACCCATGGGACCACCTATGCCTCAGGAGACTATTTTAGTTTGGATGCACACTTTTATAGGTCATTTGACAAGAGCAAAAGATGACTTTCTTTCAGAAAACAAGGATTTTTACTAGAATGATTTAACACAGTATTATTCATGTTTTTGTTTTTAAAGGCTTTATGAAGGAGACTAGATTTTCAAGTAAGTTTTTATTTCTTTGAGTGATCTGTTTTTCTTAAACAAAAATGTTTTTAATTTGCAGTAAACCTGGACATCTTTCACACTTTCACCAACATCATTTGGTCTGATAAAAGTTACCATTGTAACTACTTTGTCTCTCTCATACCAGGAACCAACTTTCCACCAACAGCTGGGCCAATAAAAGGTATCATTCAAACTACTTTGTCTCCATCTCCAACACTTGGGACCAATACAGCAACCATGGTTTCCACTCCAGAAGACAGATTTTCACCAGCAATAGACTACTTGCATATATGATATAGGTATACTCCTGGAGAAGCATTATCTTGAATGGCACTTCAAGTTTCAGCTATTTATGCTGGAGAGTGGGCAGATTTTACTTTTCTCTGGTAATGCAAAGGGAATGTTATCAATTCAAATGTAATTTAACATAAAAGAGTCAAATATAATATGCATCAAGCATTAAATCTAGTTGCACCAAATGAATTCAATATCAAGGTCAATCCAGAATCCACAATCCTAACTGACATGTTTCAACCTATTGGTCTTCTTTGGAATAACGGGAATCTGGAATTTACTACATTGTTGACAATTGATCTGTTATCAATTGAGAAGGGCACCATGAGGCACCCCAGTTGCAGTGCTTCGCCTTGAGTTTGGTCAAAGATCTTGGAACTATGTGGTGTGGCAATTGATTTGGAAATTTTGGATAAAGTTGAGCATTATGCAAGGGGGGTTAGTAAGGTTTCTATTGGAGGACTCGTATAAAGATCGGTGGATGCAGAATGTCGAAATGGGTCTAAAGAAACTGGGTCTCTCCAAGGAATCCTTGGTAACTAAGGACCCACAGGTTCAGAGAACTCCGGTCTTGATGAGGTGGGCAGACATAATGAGATTGCAAAAATAAGGGAGATCCGTCACTTACAGGGATATCTGTCTTTAATTCCAAAGAATGGGGAAATGGCCAAATATCTCAGAGGAACACAAAGGGGGGAAAATTTATTTTTAGCAGCTCGAGTCAATGCACTCCCCACTAGGATATTGGAAGGCAGGTTTGCGGGGATTCCTTACGCACATCAACTTTGCCCCTTTGATATGTTGGAGAGCGAGACTGTTGATCACATTTTATTCAGATGTCATCTTTATGACAATCTCAGAATGGTATACTTGAAAGAATTTTTGAATAGATTTCCAGAGAGATCAGCTTGGTACTTGTAAGAGCTAGCCCTGGATGATGGGGATTATGAGCAGATGGTTAAGTTATAGATTTTCTCACTCTTGCAATGGATAGAAGGAAAAACTTTTTGGAATTTAAATTAGGAATCAGTTTTGCTGAATCCTGACACTTTCATGTAATGTATCATGTCTAAGATACAATGATTACTGTACTAATAAGATATATTGTTTTACATGTTGTATGTTAGTTTTTATTTTTAATCACTTTTGGCAATGGTCTTCGGCCACATCTAATAAACTTGATTAATTGATACATTCAGTTATAATATGATGCTATAATCCAAAATTTAATACAATTTTTTTAAAAAAAAAATACATTTTACAGCATAGCCAATCAAATACACAAATTCTCCTTTGTCAGTATCAACAAAGACTACAGTCCAAAATCCCTCCGAACCCCTGCTCGAGCACTCCACTCCTCCTCCATCCCCTCTCACCCTCCCACGCCCCTCCAACCGCCTTCGTCCCTTCTCCCTCGTTGCCCCGCACGCCTGGAACTCCCTCCCTGCCCTTGTCCGCCTGGCCCCCACTCTCCACACCTTAAAGTCCCTCCTCAAAACTCACCTCTTCCGCTCCGCCCTTCCTAACTCCTGCTAGTTATCCCCACCCAGGATTATCCCCAACCTGCTATCTGTAAACTCCCAACTTACTGCAATCAAGCCAAGAACGGATACCTGAGCTCTCGCATCTTCATGAATGTCTCATCCCCTGTCTCTCCCTCTGTTCCCCCTTCCCTGTCTCTAGATTGTAAGCTCTTAGGCAAGGACTGTGTCTATCTTATTCTTTATAAAGCTGGTGCTATATAAATGCTAATAATAATAAATAATAAATTATATATGTTAGTATTTTGTAATTCAAAATTTGATACAACACTATTAGGAAAAGTTTTTTAGAAAACTTAAAATCTGATTAATACCCAAAATGTCCATTATCAGTCTTAAAAAAGACTTTAAAGTCCCCCAAAAGATCAAAACACAAGCAACTGTGTAAAAAAAACAGCCTAAAAGTAAAGTAAACAACTTCAAAACATGCACCTTTTATCCTTCAGTATCTCCAAAACCATGGCAGAGGAACAAGTAAAATCACTCCTTATGCCCAAGGAAAAACCTAAATGAAAAACAAATCATCAATCAACTCATAATTTTGGAAAGAGCGGAATATAGACTAGGAGTGCCTCACAGTTTTTGCTGGTAAGGGCAATTATTAAAAGCTTATAGGTATGAATTCTGTTTTGTTTTTTATATTGGTTAGGAGTTATTTTACTTGTTCCTCTGCCACTGTTTTGGAGAGAGACTGAAGGATAGAAGGTGCATGTTTTGATGTTTACTTTGCATTTAGGGTTTGTTTTTTTACACAGACACTTCTTGTATTTGGGGGGACTTTAAAGTCTTTGAGACTGAATGGACAATTTGGGTATTACTTAAGATTGGATATGCTGTAAAATATGTATATGATTTTTTTAAGTACTGTAAGTTTTGGATTAGAGTAATTATCTATTATAATGGAATGTATTAAATTCTAGATTCACATTATTCCAAAGAAGACCAATAGGTCAAAACATGCCAATAAGGATTGTGGATTCTGGATTGACCTTGATATGATGTGTCCACTTGTTTATTGAATTCATTTTGTGCAGCTAGATTTAATGCTGGATACATATTATATTTGACTTTTTTATGTTGTGTTAAATTACATTTGAATTTATAACAATTCCCGTTGCATTATTGTTTCTGCTGTTAGTGTCGCTACTCAGGGGACTGCATTTTTCATTGACATCCCCAGTGTTGTTTGGAACTCAGGCAGCAGACAGCTCTCACTATTCCCATATACCCCCAGCCCTTTCACGTACGTTCAGCAGCTAATAATTTACAAGGGTTCCACTGAACAAGCAGCTAATGTTAGTTAAAATTGAAAAACTTGGCAAGGGATTAGATGACAGGTGCCTGGTATCCATCCATCATATATTTACAGTTGGAAGAACTACAAGCCTGGCCTTTCTAAAAGAGGTTTGGAACTCAATGGCTGGGAAAGAAGGCTATAGACAAGTGTCCGAGTCCTCGGCTTCTGTTTGGTAAACTTTGCAATAGAGCAGGGATAGAATCTGTCCACCAGTGACAGAGAATGGAAGTCCTAGGAGTCTGTGTGTCTGCATGGAGGAGGCTGTGATTGAGTTGCACTTTTTGATGGGTAAACCTGGGACGTTTCACGCATGCCTTAGGATTGGGTTGTCTCCAGAAAAGCCTGACAGGCTTAAGAAGCTGTTTTGGATTTTCTAACAAAAAACCTGAATGGATTTTATTAAAAAAATAATAATAATAATTAAGAGCTTTGTTGCTCTTTAGCCCAGCTGTTGCTCTAGCTAGAAGGAAGAGCTCACATCTGGCTCAGGAATATTAGCATCACCAAAAGAAACTGAATGATGACAGCCATCACCTGTTATTTCATTACAAGGGCACAAACCTCCACAAATGCACAACAAGGGATGGGTGATATTTCCCTCACCACAGCTGAAGTTCTAGTTAGAGGAACTTAGACAGGAATTTGATTCTTAGCGTGAAAACAGACATGACACTAACTCCACTTTAACATTTCTTATGCATGCTGCGGGGCTGCCTAGGGCACCAATACAGCCCTGTGACATGCATAAGAAATGTTAAAGTGGAGTTAGCATCGTGTCAGTTTTCACCTTTATTTGTGTATGATGCTCTGTGGCAATGCCCAGGGGAGGTAGGACGGTATTTGCCTCTCCCATGCCCCATTTTGGACAGAGGCATTGGTGAGAAGGGAGCCACAAGGAGAGCATGTGTTAGCTTAGGCACACCTCCTCACACTCCCACACCCCAGGTGAACCCCACAACTTTGGCTGCTCCTAGAGTTTCCCCCAGTTCCAGAAATGAAAACCAGATGGTACCTGTTTACATCTACATGAATGAGCACATACAAATTTATGCAAAGTATTCCTGCCTAACATGGAGGATGGACTATATTAAAAAAAAGTGTCAGCAGGGAGGTGTGCATTGGCAGAGGGATGTAGGATAGATAAGGGCAGTAGTCCAATATGGTGGCATGAATCAACTGAATTTTATTGTGGTAGTCAAAGGCCAACACAAAATTATACAATACATACAAATAAATAAATTTAAAAAGGACAAAGTTTAGTTTACACATAAAATTCAAAACAAAATTAAACAAAACACTAAGGATTGACTGCCCAAATAAATGTCTTTTCTTTTACATGGAAGTCAAGCACAGACACACTTGGCCCCTGAAACTTTGCTCTACACTACAGGGCTAGAGTAAACTAGAACCACCCCTGATATAGGGGAAGATCCGACTAGATAGTTACACAATAGCAGCATTTCCAGATTTTGTCTTCCTTAATTTGATAGCTGCTGCACAAAATTTATCTACATTTAAAGTAACAGCAGTATCCAAATCTTCCAAGACACACACAATAGCTTCCTGCTGGCTGCATGGTTTCACATTGAGAATTATAGGATCAAGAAATTAAGGCCGTAGGTTGGAGTAAAGTTGGTAATCAAATATAACATGTGCCAATGATTCCACAGCCTCTTGTTGGCAAAAAGTGCCTGCTGTTCTTGGTCCCTAATTTTACATCTAACTGAACTCAGAGCCTGGCATGATTTATTGACAGCAGGTATTCCCTCGAAAAGCCTAGAGTAGAAAGCATTTGGCCAATGCCCCTCTCCCAGGGGCCCAGTCCTGGCGAGGAGAGCATTAAAGGAGAGCATTAAATGAGAAAACTCTCCTGGTCATGGTGATTAAGGCAAAGCCAAAATTTCAAACTGGCCCACTTAACCAGAGAGGCTATTGGTTGGGCACCTATTTCAGCTCTTAAGAGCACCACAGGGGTACTTCTGGGGGCATGTAAAAGGGCTCTAAGGAATTTATTCTGAAAAATCTCCAGATTGTTAACCAATAGCAGATTGGTGCCCAATACAGCAATTGGGGAAGAGCTGTAGCCCTATAGAACTTTAAAAGATGGAAGAACCATTCTGCCCCCTCTAGAGAAACAGAAACTAATTGTTCCTTTGCAGGAGTTGTTCGCTTGAGTAGAAGCAGTTTCATAATGCAAACGGCATGAGGCCGTTTGAGAAAAGATGTCCTGATATTTACAACAGCTTACTTGCTCTGTCAACGAGTCTTCATGAACCAGCAATGCTGAATATGGTGCTTCCCTACTACCAGAACTTTTGTCTTTGTATAACTGACTTCAAGAAACTATATTGCAAAATACACAAAACTCTTGCATCAATCACCTCAAGCCAGTTTGTGTTTGCGAAACCAGGATAGTATCATCGGTGTAAAGAACCACAGACACAGGTGGCAAACTACTCACAGTAATGGTGAAATAGGGGGTCTCTTAAGGCCTCTACTACACCATTAATGTAGATGTTAAACAGGAAGGGGGCTAGCAAGCAGCCCTGGCATACCCCTCTTGATGTGGAAACTGGGGAAGATAACAGTATATGAGGGCATGGGAAGGAGGGTTACAGGGGAGGAAAAGGAAGATTCGGCCCAGACCCAGAGCAGGGTGTCTCTTGCACCTCCTGGCCTTGTCTGGGCCGTGTTTCATCTGTCCAGGGCTCCCTGCAGGTTGCCTCTATTGTAGAGTTTGCTTTCTGTTGAACACACAGCAGAAGTTTCTTCAAAACAGAACTTTACTAAGAGCTCAGAAGACATGCTTCCAGTGTACAGACTGCATGGGACAAGAGGGAGGGCAGAGAGGAGAAGAGAGGAGACAAGGAGAGGGAGGGGGGGAAAAAAGTTTTAGTCCCTGCCCCTCCCCCTACTAGACAACCCCCATATTGAGCTTGCAGGACTTGCAATGGGTTTTTACTTGTGACTGTTGCACAATCCAACACCCCTTCTCAACAGTCACTAGTCGGGGCTTGCAATGGGCTTTTACTTGTGACTGTTGCACAATCCAACACCCCTTCTCAACAGTCACTAGTCAAACCCACTAGGTTCATTCTTCTTAATAGCTTGCAATAGTATTCCCCTGCTAGTGGCTTTGTGACACATCTGCTGTCATATCTGTAGGACAGTATTGCAGATCTAGGAGTCCTTGTTCCTGTGAGTCTTTCAGGAAATGGTATTTTACATCAATGTGCTTGGTTCTGGGGTTGATTCTTTGTTTGCGCCAGCTCTATGCATCCTTGGTTGTCTCCCAGTATTGGCGTGGGTCTGTCCAGTTTTTGCCTCAGATCATTCAGAAGCTGTCACAACCAGATGACTTCTTGGCTGGCATGTGCCGCTGCCACATACTCTGCCTCCATTGAGGAAAGTCAGAGGCTTGTTTCCTACTGCACCAGCTGATGGATCCTCCACCAAGCAAAAATAGGTACCCACTGGTAGATTTTCAGTCCAAATGGTCTCCAGCCCAATCTGCGTCCATGTACCCTATTAGGTCTGACACAAAAGTTGCTGGGAGCTGTAGCTTGAGGTGCAGTGTCCCTTTCAGGTACTGTAAGACCCTCTTCACTGCGTTCCAATCCCTTTGGTTTGGGGCTGAGACTTGTCTACACAGTATACCTATTGCCACTGCAATGTCAGGTCTTGTGACTGTGGCAATGTACAAGAGCTTTCCTATTGCCTTTCTGTATTGCTTATTGTCTGGCAGCAATAAGCTTGGTTCTTTGATCTTCTTTGGGTAGCTGTTTTTCATACAGGTATTTCTGCCTTTGCACCCCCCATGCTGAAACTGTCCCTGCACTTCTGTTACCTTTGTGCCGATTTCGACTATTTGTTCAGAGGATTGCTCCCTTCCAGCAGTTTTGTCTGTGGTTGATTCTTCTCCTTTGCCTGGATCTTGGAGAGTCATCACACTGTCGCTTGAGTTTTCCACAAAGGTCACACTGTTACTAATGGTTATTCTGTCTGTGTGTGGATCTAGGATCCTGTAACCTTTGGAATGCTCACTGTATCCTATGAGGATGCCTTCCACTGCTCTGTTTTGCAGCTTGGTACATTTCTCCTCTGGGATATATACGCAAGTCTTACTTCCAAATACTCCGATGTGGCCCACACTAGGTTTTTGACCATGCCACAGTTCGTATGGAGTTTTCCTCACTGTTCTAGAATACAGCCGATTTTGTAGGTAGGTAGCAGCAACGGATGCTTCGCCCCAGTATCTTTCAGGTAGTCTAGAGTCTGTTAACATGCATCTAACCATTTTGGTTAGCATTCTGTTTTTCCTTTCAGCTGTTCCGTTCTGCTCCGGTGTATATGGCACGGTCTTTTGGTGCTCAATTCCATGGAGTTTCAGGAAGTCCTCTACTTCCTTTCTTGTGCATTCACCTCCATTGTCAGTCCGCAGTGTTCTTTGGTCTACTCTGGAACTTGTTGATCATGGTCACATAATCCTGAAGTTTGTTCAATACTTCATCTTTACTCTTCATGATGTACGTGATTGTGTACATTGAATAGCCGTCAATGAAAGTTACCATATGCCGGTTGCCTCCTGGCATGGGAACCTTCATTGGGCTGCGGACATCGCTGAGTACAAGATCAAGTGGTTTCGTAGCTCTGTTCTGACTCTTAGGAAGTGTAGCCCTCATGGCTTTGGCTTTGATGCAGCAGTCACATTTCATGATCACAGGACACGTTGATACCTTAAGGTCTTTGGTCAACTGCTGTCTGTGCATTTTGTTGATGCTATCTGGGTGTCTGTGTCCCATGTGTCTATGCCACAGGTAGATGCAATTATCGTGTGGCTTGTGTGCAGTGAGCTTCGCCTGTTCTTTCGCTGTGCTCAGACGATACAGGCGCTCATCTGCAGTGGCTCTGACCAGTACTTTTGTCCCACTTTGAATTGTGCATTAGTCTCCCTGGAAACAGATGGTGAGCCCTCTCCCAACCAGGCACCTCACAGACAGGAGTCCCCCTTCTAAGTGGGGCACAGAGCACATCTTTAATGGGTATGGTCAGTGTGCCTCCCTGAGGTACAGGAATCCTTGTCCAATTCCTTCTATGTTGATGCTTCTCCCATCTGCAAGGTAGATCCTCTTTATTTATTTATTTTATTTTACAGATTGTTTTACTGCTCAGATTCAGCCCTGTGAAGAATCCTTTATTGCCAGTCATGTGGCTTGTTGCCCTGGAGTCTACACACCAATTTTGGGATGAGCGGTCTTGCATTGCTCTGAAGCACCCACTCCATTGTTGAGCAACTGTGTTGCTGTTTGTGACTTTAGTCCTCTGCTTAGGTGTTTGTGGAGACAGTTTCTGCTGTTCTGCTTTCCATATATGGCAGTCTTTCTTTAAATGTCCCTCCTTTTTGCATCTGAAGATAAAGCTCCTAAGAGGGAAACCAGAGTTGTGTCTGAGGTTTTCAGTGCAGTCTCATTACCCTGCTTTAGATCATTCTGCAGGTTCTCCTTTCTGCACTGGAATTCATCTCCAAGTCTACCTTTAACAAATTCCAGCTTCAGTTCAATCTCTGGCCTTGTCTCCAGGGCATTGCGGCAGACACTAAGATTCAGGCAGGCTGCAGAGAAGTAGGGCTACCACATGACTGTCCTTTATATCTTCTCCAATGCCACGCAGCTGTGCCACTACTTCCAACATGGCATTTATATGCTCCTGCATTTCACTTTCTTTGCCAAGCCTCATTTTGTATAGTTTCCTCAGTAGAAAGTTTGCTATTCAGGCTAGTTCTCTCATGCAAGTTTTGTCATGCAATCCACATGCCTCTTGCTGTGGTCTCACTTCTTATATGAATTAGCTGGTCATCTTCTACCAATAAACTTATTGTAGCCTTTGCTAACTTGTCCTTTTTATCCCATTCTGCATGATTTGCTGCTGGTCTGTTCGTGGTAATCACTTCATTATCTTTGGACAGCAGCATTTCCACTTTAAACTTCCACAATTGGTAGTTTACATTGTTCAGCTTTCCTACTGAAAGTCTGAGCTCTGAGCTGCTTGCCATACTTGCTACCCTCCCTCTCCCCTTCTGGAATTCAGGCCTTCTTACTCACAGTCAGGCGGCCTCTGCCTGGGAGTTTTCTTTCCCAGTCTGCACTCCTTCTGGACTGCTTCTAGTCTTCAAAATTGCCTTTAAGATGCCCTGGGCCCATAACCTATTGTAAAGTTAACTTTCTGTTGAACAACACACAGCAGACGTTTCTTCAAAACAGAACTTTACTAAGAGCTCAGAAGTCAGGCTTCCATACTGTACAGACTGCCTGGGACAAGATGGAGGACAGAGAGAGGAGACAAGGAAAAAAACAACAACTGTTTCATCCCCTGACCTTCCCCCTACTGGACAAGCCCCATATTAAGCTTGCAATGGGCTTTTACTTGTGGAGGCTGTTGGATTGTGCAGCAGTCACTACTATCTTCCTCCAAGTTATCAAATACCAAGTTAACCAACTTTTTCTACTGAATTAATTTTAAAAAGTGTCAGTTGCCCCCTCTGCTCTTTCTTGCAAAGTTGGTTTGCCAAGTTTGCCAAATGGATGTGAATTTTAAATTTGAAGACATATTCAAATCTTATTGACTAGTTATTTCAGGAAGCTCCAGGAAACAGCACAGATTTATATATGGTTTATATTAGGTTCTTTTTCTAAGGCCCAAAATGTTTATTTTATTTTTATGCAGTCTTGAGAAGCCAATAGGAAAACACACCTCTCCTGTGCTGAATACATTTGCCAGGTTCTAAACAGGGGAAGGGGAAGTCAGACTGGGAGCATGTCCTCTCTTAACCAGACTAGAAAAGTGGATTTATGGCAGCAAGAGACAGAAGAGAAAATGGAATCAGCCCATCTGCAGTATTCTGGAACTGTCCCTGCTAATATCCCTCTTATTCTACAGGTTTAATTTTCTATCCTGGCACTCTGGTTTGTGGGTGGCATTCAGGGATCTGATGTTTTATTCTTACAGTCTTCTGAAAGGATTCTGTGGTGTGTTGTCAGTAGGCGAGATAACAGGTGTTGAAATCCATCTGAAATCTGAGACAGTTTTATGGAACCAGTAGTGCAGAGAATCCTAGGAATATACACAATTAAAGTTATGTAGTCCTGCGAAGCGCAAGGCGGCAGGAAAAACAGGATGGCTCAGGCTGTTTTACACACAGAGGAAAAGGAGAAACTTTTACCAGTGTCATATTAAGCTGCCATTTGAGCCACCCCAAGGTGCCTGAGGCAAGAGGGGCAGGATATTACGAATTTTAAATAAATATATATACTGCTGATAGATGCTAATTTAACATCAGGGATACCAGCTCCAAAAAATGTCAACATTGCAAGTCACCCTAACCTCTTAAAATCATGAGATTAGTTAAAAGCCATCTTGAAAGTTTTAAAAATGAATACGTTTGGAATTCTTTGTCTCTTAATTTTTGAGTTTTAACTGGGTTGCTCTCTCCAGTAAGGTTATCACCTTCCTCTGGGCTTTTGTGAGAAGGGTGGGACCATGACGTCCGCTGCGAGTTAGATCAGGGTTGATTGACCCTGCTGATCGTTAGATCTGTCGGTTGCATTTGATACCTCTCCCACGAGTTGAACCAGGGCCATTTGACCCTGTTGATTGGATCTCTTGGCTGCATTTGATACTGTTGACCACGAGTTTTTAGTGACTCGACTGTGGGACAGAGATAAAATTTCAGCTGGCTGAGAAAAAGGGGCTGCCACGCCCCTTTCTGATGTAACCCCACCCCTTGTGGAATGTTAGGCTGTCGTAACACTCCATAGGGACGGGATCACATCAGAAATGCTCCTTTCTGACATGGCTGACCCCAGCTCTCCTGGGAAGCCCTGACTTCTCTGCCCTGGCTGATCTGGAGAAATTGAAGCTTCTGCCAGAGACTTTGGGTCAAAAAGTCTAGAGTCGCCAAGCTAAACCCAGAGAGGAGGCAACCTTACTCTCTCCAGCACCACCCAGAACTTCAGTGCCCCATAACCAGCATACAGGAAATTTATAGGGTTGGGCAAACCCAACCAGTTCGGTCAACCGAACCGAATTGCCGAACTTGGCTCTGTTTGCCCATTCCTAGAGACTTACTTCAGTTCTTTAATACATTCTCCTCTGGCTAGTTTATTCATCCTTGCACATACTTTTAGAGTCTCTTTAGCATACTTTTCCATTCAGTGTTGAAAGAGGGAGGCTACAGTCCTCAAACCCCTTACTCTAGATTTGCCCCATTGACACCCAGGGCCAGCAGGCTACTCTGAAGCAAGTGTTTTGTGGACTGTTGCCATTTTGTGGTGCTTTTCATGTTAGACCTCACCCAGCCTGCCTCCTAGGGGCTATTCCTTTTGCAGTAGCATAGCTTTCATCAGAATACAGGACCCTCACCAAAATGAGGAAAAGTCCATTCATATATTTTAAATTAGAGTGAATGTAGCCCTACATTTTAATAATCTGAAACATAGGGTGGGCTATCCTTGCATAGGGAGTGAAAAAAGCTAACTTTTGTGCTGTTTACTATATTGCAATGGGAGGCAATAACTTAAGCATGAAATACCATGGTTCATCTGGGGAGCTTACTTGAGATCTTGCACTTGTATGATGATTATGTCCCATATGGAGATAAATCATCCAGATTTATGGATGGAAGTGGAAGATATACAATATCTAATGGAAGGGGAGGGGAGAAACTATTGTAGAGTTAGCTTTCTGTTGAATACACAGCAGAAGTTTCTTCAAAAAAGAACTTTACTAAGAACTCAGAAGACATGCTTCCATACTGTACAGACTGCATGGGACAAGATGGACAGAGAAGAGACTCGAGGAGACAAGGGGGAGGGGAGAGACCCATTTCATTCCCTGACCCTCCCCCTACTGAACAAGCCCCATTCTGAGCTTGCAGGGCTTGCAATGGGCTTTTACTTGTGACTGTCGCACAATCCAACAGAAACTGCCCAAGAGACTTAGGAGAAACAGCAAACAACAAATTAGACATGAGAGTGTGGTGGGATATGGCCTGGGAAAAGGCCAGTGCAGTGCAGCAGAGTTTACATCTACCATAGTATCACATTAGAAGAAATAGATTATTTATGCAGGGGTGTAGTTACAGGAGAGGCAAGTGGGGCTCCTGCTCCATGGCCCAGACTTTCAAGGGGGTCTGTGAGAGCCAGCTCTATGCGACATCAAAATGTCCTGCTTTCTCTGTCATACTGCCTGTGCCTTCCCCAAAGAGCCAGGAGCTGGTGCTATGTATGCCAGCTGCTGCCACCTCACCTTCCCCCCCTCCCACACTTCACCTTTGCCTCCCCTACCCAAGTGCCCTCCATGTCCCAGTCTGCTCTGGTGTTTCTCTTTCCCAGTCCTTCTCCATTCCCTCATGTTCCTCGCTGCCCAACACCCCGTGCATTGCCTCCCCCACGTCCTGACAATTGCTACAGGGAATAGTAACTTAACTTACCCCAGGGTCCCATTAAACCTAGGTATGCCACTGCCTTTCCCTGTGATTTTTGGTATCAACATTTGGAAGATCAATTGCATATCTAGACACCTTGTTACCAGAGGGATTGGCAAACAGGAGTGGATGCCAAGGAGCATGATTGTATTATTGTGAAAGGATTAGTGGCAGCCATTCAGCCTTAATGCTAAATTTCCTGTCTTTTGGTGAGGGAACAGGTTAAAACAAATAGTTGTGTATGTTAATAGTTCAGTTCCTTCCCCCCTTCAGCATTCGAGTTATAAATCATTTCTCAGTTTTGTTGAAGAAAGTAAGAGTTATATAAGAATACCTTGGCTAGACAGAGAGCAAGGGTGGGTATGATAAGAAGCTACAAATATCTGAAAGATGTAAACACACACCAAGGAGAAAGTGGAGTTAGTCATGAGAGTTCTATCAGAGTGAAAATAATGGGATGAAATTAAGAGAGGAAATACTGATGAAGCACACTCATGGATGAATGCACTACCAAATACCAATATTGTCAGTCACTCTCTACTCAGACTACACTTTTAGGAAGATTCACCCGCCACTCCCCCCAAAATTAAAGTGGCCTGAAATTCTGATTTAGTGCATTTCTGATGGTCACTTTTGTTAACTGTAACACTGAGGAAAAAAAGACAATCAGCAAATGAAGCTAACAATTAGCAACTGTCTTTAATCCCATTCATTCCCCCAAAACAATTTAGATTAAGATCGAATGTCCTTAATCCTTGCACAATGACAGCTCCCGTTGTACGTTTGATCAGGAATCAAGATATTATTCCAATTGAAACTCTGGATTGGATGCAACAGTTCTATATATGAGGAAAACACAGGACTGTCTTGGATCTCACCTACTATTAAGGGGGGGGGGTGTCTACAAAATTCTAAGGATAGAGCTAAAGATGAAGCTTTACCCTTAACTCTGATTTTCTTAGATTTTCATAGCTTTTCAGACCCCAGGAGTTATTTGGACTTAGTACTGTGTGCATGTGCGCGTGAATATCAGTCTTAAGTACAGT
This sequence comes from Sphenodon punctatus, assembly GCA_003113815.1. NCBI lineage: Eukaryota > Metazoa > Chordata > Lepidosauria > Sphenodontia > Sphenodontidae > Sphenodon > Sphenodon punctatus. The sequence goes on along the minus strand of QEPC01015731.1, from coordinate 1,073,805 downwards.
TTGCAAGGTAAATCTCAGTACTGTGGCTTTACCATGATCCCTGCTTGGAAGGAGGACTGTGAGAGAAGCCGGAATTTTAAGAAATGTGGATAAGATTCAGTAGCTGGTAAACACTGTGTGCATTGCTTCAGCAAAAAGCAGAGATACGTTTGCCTTGTTAACTCTTGCGTTTATTATCCTGTGAATCCACATTTTATGCCATGTCAAAAGTCATGGTTAAGGCTTTGGGCAACATGATTTTGGATGTATTGTATTTTATGCGTAAAATGGATAGGAGGAAGATCTTCAAAATGGCTTCTGGAGCTTGTGTATCGGGTCATACCATCCTGCTTTGTCAAGACTCACATACTTCTAAACAGTTATAATTTTTTTCAAAAAAGTAGTGAATTCATATTACTACACAAAGAAGCATTACTTTGGCAAAATAAACTGCATTGAAATCCTTACTTTCTTGCATCTACAGTCATATTCAAAATTGTTATCACCACCTACTCCAACTAAGGACAGCATTTTAATGACTATTAGTTTAAAAAAATAAAAATAAATTTAATTTTGGAAACATGTTTGCATCTTATGTGTGACTGGACAGATGGGTTACCTTTGACAGGACTGAGACAAATAAGGTGTTATTTTTCTCTATGCCTTTCTTACACAGATGGGGGGTGTTTTGGCATGGCAGGTGTAGGTGGGTGTGCCTGTTTACACAGACACACACCCACCTACCAACACCCACCTCCACTCACGGAGCATCCTCCGTTCTGTCGGAGGGCTGTGTGGGTAGGTGTACAGCAGGAGTACAGATGCACAAACACCCGCCACCCATGGTGTTTACACAGGAGCACACCGGCCACACACCCAGCCCCCCACCTGCAGCCATATACATGGACTCCCCCCTCTGCACACCTGACTAAACACCAAGCGGCTGGGGAGGGGGGGGGGCAGTCCATGTAAAGACAGCCTATATGATTTCCTTCATCTTGTATTTCATGCTATTCCTACAGAAAAGGAAGCCAACTATTAGTTAGAACAGGAGCCTAAAAGTAAAGGTCCTGGTTGATTCCTTTATACCCAAACTGAGCCCAATCCAGAAGTGAGAACTTCTCAAAGTTATATAGCACAGTCCCTTAAATGTCTGGAACCAGATTTTCACATGCCTAGCCTATGTTTTCAGTCTCCCCCTACCCTTATTTATTGTGTGCCTAACCCTATTTTAATATTAATAGAATTGTTTTAAATTATATAATTGTATTTTTATGTTTTAAAATTGTTAGTGGCCCCAAGCTGTTTTCAGGAGGGGCAGGATATAAATTGATAAAATAAATAAATAAAATGAATCATGAAACTTAAATATGCTGGAGAGTTTTGAAGGCAAACACATAGTACAAGACAAAAGTCACAGGAGTTAAATGGTGTGTTTCAGTGGACTGATTGGAACTTTCCCAATGAGGTATTTTTTTTATTTTAAACAAAAAAACCACCCTAAAACCAGTTTCCATATTCAAAAGTTTGACTGTTCCAAATTTTCTGGGGAAAAAATTCATCTCATCTGAACCAAAATCAAATTCACTGCAATTAAAAAAAAATACAAAAATAAAATCCTCCAAGTCAGGATTGTCATGTCAATGAAAATTTCAAAGCTTTTGCCCAGATATGGGATGAAAGGCCAAATCTTTTAATCCTGCTTCCCAACTAGTCCTAATTGTTGGCCCTGTCTTGGATCCTGTTGTGTAACTTTGCAAATAATTTAATGGCTGTGTGTCAATTTCTCCACAAAGAGGATACATATCTGCATGGAGCCCTTGGATGGAAAAAGTACTCCGATTGCAGTCAGTGGTTTCCACTTGTTTTTTGCTTGTCCACATTTTGAGATTTAAATGTAATCATGGGACCCTGTGTGAATGCCTTGCCCCTTTGTGGGAAAGTAGCTCAGACAAGGGTCCACAAAATTAACACTTTCACATGCATCTGACTGTACTAGCCAATTTATGTTTTGGGGTCTAACACTCCCAATAGGGCTTAAGGCCCTCCAGTCTCCACATCACCCCTTACAGCTGGCCCATTCCACCAGGTAGGGGCTTCTCCCAACTAGCAGGTCCCCAGCATAAACTTAGTCTCAAACATAAACATAAAGTCCCCCCAATGGGGCACATAAAGTCCAGGTACTGGAAACATAAATCTTTGGCCCTATGGCCTTTGAAATAAAGAGGAACACACCTGGTCTCCCACACTATCTGCAATGTTTCCAAGTCCTGGTTCCTGCAAAGGGCTTGGTATCCCAGGAGCTTCCTAGAGGTACATCCTCTGCCCTCAAGCTCCTGCTGTGCACTAACTGTTCCTGGCCAAGCCATTTCCTTTTATGCAGGAAGTCATGCCTCCTAGCCACCAACTTCCTGTTGGCAGCCATTTTGTGGACTCTTGGCAGCCATTTTACTTTTCAACAGCCCTGCCACACCCTGATGACAACAACAAAGACAATGCAATGCATATTCAACAGGAGTCTGCAGATCCCCATCTGCTGATGGCATGATCCCACTTGTGGTCCTGGCCCACTGTTTGGGATCCTCTGTGTTAAGTATTATTAACCCTCAACCAATTTTGTGAAACAAACTGTTAATGTTATCATGAGGCAACTTTGTATCCCAAAAGCGATTACTGTGGGGGTATACATGCACCCTGATAAAATTTCATTTCATGTGACTGCAGAAGTCAGTATTTGTCATGATACACACACACACAACCAATCCCATGCAAAAAAAAACATGCACAGACACAACTGAGATAGGAGTGTGTCCTGTAGGGTAGCCCAGCTGGCTGGCTGCTCCACCCCCAACATGGCACAGAGACTAGCTAGCTGGCTATCCCGCCAAGCATGGCATGCAGCGGTTTACTGATAGTAGGGTATGTGGGGGGAAATCAAATGTTTGCTGTTGTAGGAGGATCTATGGTGAAGTTTTCCACTGCACCTTCTGTGTCTTCTGTTTTTTGGCAGGGATTTTTGATGCTCGCATCTGTTGGGACACACTGTTTTCTTTGGAACAGGGAGTGATTATGGGGCAGTTATTTGTTGCCTGGGATACAAGAAAAGGTACTAACATTCAGGATGAAACCTGAAACCTTGGTGTCTTTACAAAAGGGAGGGGTGAGGGGCAGCAATTTGTTACCTGGGATTTGAGCTGAAACGCAGTCCCCAAAAAACTTCTGAAAACTCGATTGAGTGCTGGTACCATTGTGCGCATGACTGGAGTGATGCAGACGGTTGACCCTAGCTTCTCTGAACCAGGAAACGAAACTTAGTGCCATATTTGGTAGGCGGGGGGTATGGGTGGGGACAGGTGAGTGATGGACAAGCCACAGGATAGGTTTTGATCGGCTGACGGGCAAAATAAAAGTGGCTGTGGGGCCATTTTCTATTCTCTTTGGTGAATTTGACAGTGTGCTACACTGCTGATCTGTATAATAACAACTTTATTGTTCAGCCATCGGCTATAACAATTCACAACCCAATACACATATAATAGCAATACACAATTGGGACAAATTAAAAGGGCCTTAGCCCATCCAAAAAAAGGGGGGGGGATCCCAACCAGCCCCCGGGAGTATCTCTTGATAACTAACCAATTGATATAACTTATAATTTAAATTTAAATAATTAAAATTTAAAGAAGAATAAATAAAAACTCTCAAAGAGGGAAATAAACAGACACTAACCACCATCTATAGATCCCATTTGGGAGTATGACTTATACTACAACACAAAAAGCTATCTATACTTTGGCCCCACTTTAACCCAGTAAACTAAAGGAGAAAAGGCCTCATCACTCCTATCTTAATGCAAAACCAGCTTACTATCATGGTCAGACAACCCTGCGACTCCAGGTTGCCGAACCATAGCTCTGCGAATATGCAAAATGGCCTGAGCCATCCCTGCGACTGCCCTAGTCAGGTCTGAGTCCACTGGGCTAAGAATTTCCTGCATCCTATGATCATCCAAACCCCCTAAATATCGAAGCCTAGGTCCAGCAAGTTGAGGGCAACGGAGCAATATATGATCAACCGTATCTATCTCACCTAGTTTACATAAGGAGCAAACCCTCTGACTCCTGGGTAACCCCTTATAACGCCCCTCCACAAACGCTGAAGGAAATGAATTGATCCTCAACTTTAGGAAGGCATTTCGTTTCCCTGCGTCTAGCCAATTGAAAAGATAATATTCTCCAGAGCCCCCAGGATTAACTGGAATGTATTGGGGAGCTACTTTCTGTTGTATCAACAGCGCTGATTCCAGTTGGAGGGTTTGGTCAAGAATCCTCCTTTTGACCAAGCTCCTGGCAGCTTGAGGCCCTACTGTTCCTAAACTTTCAGCAGAGAACCCCAACCGAAGGACCTCCTTCTCCACCACCTTACCCCAAGGCCCCCCGAGACCAGCCCTCATGGCCATAAATAGAAGGGAATTATTGCAAATAGGAAAGAGCATCACCTTAATCCAAAAATAGACCAATGTCTGACAAGCAAGGGCACTGAGGGGGAGAGCGCTGATCTGTAAGTAATCTGCTGGGTGAAGGGGCAAGGGTGCCTGGCATGGCATAGCCTGTCCATAGGGGCAATGCTGGAAGACAGGGGTTACTTGCTTCCACCATGCCATTATTTTTTTAAAAAGTAAATAGGTGCCACACTGCTGCCTGCTGCTTGGTACTATGGAGGCCAGAGGGATCTCTGCTTTTCTCCACTTCCCCTGGCCTGGGCTGACCATAGGGGCAATGTCTGGGGTTACCAGTGCCATACCAATGCCATGCCTTTTTAAAAAAATAAGTGGGTGCCACAGTGATTTAAAGTAGGTACACTGCTGATGGTGGGCCATGCTGTGGATACTGCGGGTTGTTTTTTTTAACTTTCTGCACACGGTTGAAGTGTTTGGGTTTGTCTTCTTGAGTGATTGTCTCACTCTTACTAACCTGCTTTTGTGGACACTGCTTTGGCTATGGGTTCAAGAACTTTTTCAAGATGTGACCAAGATATGTGTGTGTGTGTGTGTGTGTGTGTGTACTGTGTGATATATTAGTTATTTCCATCCAGCTCCTTCCCACGCCACAAAGAGACTGCTGAATTTCAGCAGCTTATATACTGTATAGGGGGGAGGGGGAGAGAGGGAGGAGTGTTTGCGCTGTTCTGCATACTGATTAGATGGGCAATTAAATGACTGCAGCCTCCACATGTGGCACCACGTGCTGACTCGGCACTGAGTATTTCTGAGTTTCTGCGATTTTGAGTTTAGAAGTTCCAAGTTCCAGGGATTTCCAGAATCTGGAGTTCTGAATTCCGGGTCCTCGGGGAAAATTATGTTTCGACCAAAGACCTGGTCCAGGTACTTGGAACTTTGGAACTCGATCTGAGTACTCAGATGGCCTATTCAGTTCAGCCCTACCTGGGGTGCAGGAATAACTGCTAACCTTGAGGCTGAAACCTGAAGCCCGCCAAACAGGTTCTGAAAACAAAGGGATTTTAGCAAGCAATCTTGAAGAAGCAGTCACTCCCAGACCCTTCAATGGGGAACCTGAAGGACTCCCTAAGTGACACCAAACTGTTACATATTAGGCAAATATTGACTTCTGTTGTTATAGAAAACTAATTGGATTAGCAAGATAACCTAAAATTGTTTGGGTAACTTGTTACCCCAAACCGCTAACATAGAAAAAAACCCAGTTCTGCCATAGAGTAACATGTTACCCCAGGTGGCTTTTCATCCACAGAAAACAAATGTTTAATGTAATTGACTGTCCTTTGGGGATATTGTGTACTGGAGTGTCGGTGACAATGTCCTAAAAGGCTAAAATCAGAGGGTTATTAACATCTACGTTTTTGCACAAGCTGTGCTCCTGGGTCAGGAAATTATCCCATGACACTGGATTAATTAAAAAAAATATTCTTTTAAAACACTATATAATGTTTCTCTGGTGCCTTACAATTGCAAAGTGTTATTTGCCTCCCCTGGTAGCAAGGTAGGTTACTATTTCCTCAAATAATCTACCACTATTTACAGTGATTTTCCAGGTTAATGTACTGGTTACCCAAATTCGCTGCAGAAATCCAGGCATATCGCAGTAAAGCAAGCAAAGGAGACCGTGTGACTTTGCAGTCGTGAAAAATCTTATTAGTCAGATTGGTGAGGGGTGGGGGGAAATTGAGCAACCATTTCTGGGAATCTAGCGGCTTGGAAAGCACACAAGAAAAAGAAAAAAACACAATTAAGATGCTGAGCTACACAGTCTGAAGTTTAACACATTCGACCCAGCATGCCCTAGCACACTTAGTCTAACTCTGACTTACTGAGCTGCTTTAAGCTCTCTGTCAAAATGGCATGAGTCTTAGTGATTCATTTCACAACCACAAGACACCAGTGGAGGGTAAAACTAATGCAAGCTGGGAGTAGCTGGATCAGTGAGATATGACTCTTATGTCTAAACAGGGCTTTGGGCTGAGCGGGGCTGGCTTAAAGCAACTTTCTCATAACAAAACAGAATGGATAAACGAAGCAGCTAAAGCACTTTCTCAGACCCTTTTGTCCTTAGTTACAAGGGGAACAAATACACTCTACTCTTATTGTAAGGCCCTTCTAATAAGCCAGCACAGTAAATGCCAGCAAATATTAGTGCTAAAATTTCTTGATAAACCTAGCAGTCTAAAACCTTCTGGAGACTGTGGCTTCCAAATTCTAGTTTTATTATAAAGCTCTGTTTATTATCCTCCCCACAGCCATTCTCTGGTGGAAATGTGCTAAAAGATTCGGTACAGTTCTAAAACCTTGGGGGCAAATAAAAGGTGAAATTAAAAAAAAAAAAAAAGTCAAAATGCCACCTGCTGTATTTATTTGTTTATATGAATAAGACTTTGAAAGAGTTTAGTTGAAAACTGCAGGCAGTTGTCCCATGCAGCAGTAATGTAAATAGGAATGAATAAATCAGGATACTGACCCCAGTTCTGCCCTACAATACACTGGTGAAATGCCAAACTAACCCCAGTTAAGTCAATTGAGCTAGAGTGGATTTCATCTAAGGGAAGCAACAGAGCTGTCATGTCTAGGGATAGGCGAACGTGGTTCATAAGTTCGGAGTTTGGACCGAACTCGACCAGTTCAGTCGACTGAACCGAACCAAACTCGATATTCGAACCGAACCAAATTTCCGAACTCGACTCTGTTCGCCCATCCCTAAAAGATAATATTCCAATTAGTTCAATGGGGTTTGAATTTCCGAACTTTGTTGGGAAGTTCGGAGTTTGGACCGAACTTGAATAGTTCGGTCGACCAAACCGAACTTCCGAACCGAACCGAATTTCCGAACCAAACCAAATTTCTGAACTCAGTTCTGTTCGCTAGGGATGGGCAAACAGATCGCGGTTCGGGTTCGGTTCTGTCCGGTTCAGTTCGGTTCGGCTATTTGGCTCAGTCGCCGCATTCGGGTTCGGCCGTTCGGTTCAATTGTGTTCGGTACGGTTCGGGCATTTGGAAAAAGTATCGCGAGAGCCTGTGATCATGCCAGAACCTGGAAATTTGAGTGCATGCGGAGCTTGTGTGGGTGAGAGCGTGTATGTTGTGACTGGCTGGGTGTTCGGCTGTGATTCGTGTGTTTTGACTGTGTGGTGTATGTTGGTTTTGGTTTGGCTGGTTGGTGAGTGTTGGTGGGTGCTGTGTGTGACTGGCTGTGTGTTTTTGTTTTTTTTTAAAAAATGGAGAAGGTGACCAATGCCACCACCATTAAACGCCAGGCCTGGTGGAAGGCCAAGGTGGCGGAGCCGGTGGTGGAAGAAGAGGTTCCTCCAGCTGCTGCTGGACCTTCGGTGGTGGAGGAGGAGCCAGAGCCGGTGGGCACAGGAGGTGCTGCTGCCACTGCTGCCAGGTTTGTAAACTTTTTTTTACTTTGTTGACAAGAAACTTAAGGCTCTAGCCATTAGAGCGAGCTCACTGGCGTGCGGGTGGGTTCGTGGGTGGTGGGCATCAGTCAGGCACAAACAGTGGGCATCAGCAGGTAGCAGCAGATGTCTGCCACAGAGAGAGAGGGTACTGTAGTGTGTGGGGGCTCTTCCAGCAGTCAGGCACAGGCACGAGCACGAGCAGCACCCCCACCCAAACATGTGCCTGCCAGCCATCCAGCCATCATGTGCCTGCCAGGGTTTCTCCATTGCCACCCCTCCCTAGCAGCACCCCAGGGAGGGCAGGATTTGAACGTGCCAGCCAGGTCTCTCCATTGCCATCCCTCCCTAGCAGCACCCCAAGGAGGGCGGGATTTGCACGTGCCATCCAGGGTCTCTCCATTTCCATCCCTCCCTAGCAGCACCCCAGGGAGGGCAGAATTTGCACGTGCCAGCCAGGGTCTCTCCATTGCCATCCCTCCCTAGCAACACCCGAAGGAGGTCAGGATTTGCACATGCCAGCAAGGGTCTTTCTAGTTGCCATCCCTAGCGCCCCAAGGAGGGCAGGATTTGCACGTGCTAGCCAGGGTCGCCATCTCCCGTTACCATCCCTAGCACCCCAAAGAGGGAGGACTAGAGGCATCATAAATGCATGATATTACTTAGGTGTTGTTTATGTGTTCCTGTTTCAGAGAGGAATCGGATGCCGGCACTGGTGCCACGCTGAGCAGGACACCCAGGCGGAGGTTGGACTCGCCAGTGCCACCCCCAGACAGTTGGCAGACAAACCGCTCTGATGTCTGGAGGTTTTATGACAAGGGTGACAAAATCACCATCTGCAAGGTAAGGCACGGCAGCTGGAGCAACAGGGAATGGATTGCCCTATGACCTGTTAGGAATGGAAGTCCCTGCAGAGAGAGATTGGCCACCCACCCACTTGTGGAGACAGAATGCAGGCAGGGCTTGACACAGACCATTGGTCTGATGCACTTCTTATGTTCCTAACTTTTTATGATCTTTAGATCTGCGGCAAAAGATTAAGGAGGCAGAGAGAGGGGACCACATCAGAGCTAATCTCCCATATTGAAAAGCTCCACAGCCAAACGGTGAGGCAGCAGGAGGACTCTGGCGTGGCGGTGGAGCCATAGCAACAGCGCCAGAAGAAAGGAGGAAAGGCAACCCAGAAGCGATGGCATGTAAACCCTTCCCCCTCCTCCAGCCCCAATGTGGAGTCCTCCAGGAGTCTGCTGCGTCCAAGGCCTTTCAGGTCGAACTTGAGAGGCCTGGATGCCAAATGATGATGGGCGTACACTGTTTTGAGAACTGCCTGATGGAACAGTTCCAGGCGATAGAGGTGGAGAAAAAGAAGGTGGAGGCGTACGGTCAGTACGTCTCCGACGAGATGGAATGCCTGGAACTGTACCACCAGGCGGTCTCCAGGTGGCATCAAGACTTGAAAGGGGCCCTGGACTTTGCCATTGCCCATGGCTATGAAATGGGAGAGCACAGGGTGGCCATCCCTCAGCACTGTGCTGCACCCCATCGCATTTTGCCTTTCCCCCAAGTCCCGGGGGACAGGCCCAGAGACTAATAGTTTCCCTTATTAAGTTTCCTTTCAATGTTTGGTTTTGGTTTCATAATGTTGTGGTTGTTGTTCTGTTGTTGTTGTTGAAATATAGTTTTAATAAAAGTTGTTATATTTGTTGTTACAAGCTTCGTTTGACTTGTCCAATCTTTTATCCCTATGTGCTGAAGTTCTGGCTGGCAGGTGGCAGAATCTCATACAGCTTGTCGATCCCTACCAGCAGCATCTGGCTGGCTCCACATGTAGTGTAGTTAAGGTATTAACCCAACGATGTGCCAGCCAGCAGCAGGGTCTCAACTTGCAGACAGCCCCCCAGGAGGGGCAGCGCTTGTGTATGTGTGGGTGTGCCAGAGAGAAAGAGAGACAGGCTCCTTGGCAGTGGGCAGCAGGCAGTGGGAGCTGGTAATCATAGGGGCTTGTATTTCCAGCAGATTCAGCGGGCATCCGCGGGTGGGTGCGGAGGAGTAGGCTATTTGGGGGGGGGCAGGCTGGCGTGTGGGCCTTATGGATGCAGTGGAATGGAATGCAGCCCCCAGTGATTGGAATGATGGTCCCAGAATCTCATTGATGGTTCCTGGGATGGGCGGGCATGACTGATTCAGACACAATGGAATGACAGCCTATGTGATTTTAATGATAATTATGTCCCTAGAATTAGCGCATGGTTGGGCACACTTCGTTCAATCAAGCGATAGGTGGTAGCAGCAGGTACAGGAATGCACACAGGCAGGCAGGCACATATAATACGTTGTGTTATATTCCATCTCATTCTGGTAGATTTGCTGCTGGATGTGGCACTGAGCATTGGGCGCATGAGCACAGATGGGAGTTCTTCCTGGTTCTGGCAGATGGCAGCTTGAGCTGGCCTCCCCTCTACCCCATCTCTCTTGTTCTAGTGGGGAGCCTCTCTCTCTCTCTCTCTCTCTCTGGCCATATAGTGCAGGTGACAGCATGGGTGGGATCATGTCTGTCTCTCCTTCTAGCAGTGGGGAGACTTTCTCTCTCTCTCTTATTTCTCTCTCTCTCTCTTGGCAGCAACATGGGCGGGCAGACGGGAACCTTGGCATGAAAGGTGGGAAGGCAGGCTGAGACAGGCTTTGAGCTTGGCGGCAAGCTGGGGTACAGAACCCTTAGCACAGACAGCAGCAGACAGTGGGTTGCCAGGGTACAGAACCGTTGTTCTCCACGGTACAGAACAGCATCATGGCACAGACAGCATATAGGATTGGCCTGGGGGCCATTGGTACTGGAAGCAGCAGCCATTGGTGGCCATGGTACAGAACCCTTGGCACAGACAGGATATAGGCCAAGGCCTGGGGGCCATATCCGTGAGCGGAATGATTGCAACTGGAAGGAGGTCTAGAGACTGAGGTGAGACAGGAAAGCAAATAAAACTCCCCACCCGCACCTACCTAAATACCCACATACAAAATAACTGTGACAGAGACACAAACATATGGGTATAATATCATATGACCAATCCCACTCACCCCCGATAGTCACCCATTGGCACGACTTTGCTAATAATCTGCATGCCTTGCGTGACATACTTTATTGACGGCCCCATGCATGGGAGCTATCAGCACCTTAAAGTCCAAGAGCATTGAGGTCCAGGCTAAGAATGATGAGGGGACAGGGCTAAGGGGGTTGGGCAGGGGCAGGTGCCGACTGGCTGGAGAGGGTGGAAGTTCCCTGGCACTTATTAACTAACCATGGCAAAGCCACAGAACAAGGATCCTGGCCTGAAGGAGAAGTTTAAGATTCTTTTAGGATGTGCGAGGAATGATGGCCCCAGACCCATGATGGTGGGTCCTGGAGCTAGAGTGGCAGCTTCTAGATATTGGCCACAGCCCTCCCTGCTGGTAACTTGGCCCCAGAACCCTGACGGCAGGTCCTGGGACTGGAGTGGCTGTTTCTTGATGCTGTGGAATGACAGCGCCCCGTGTGAGGAATGATGGTTCGAGACCCATGATGGTGGGTTCTGGGGCTAGAATGGCAGCTTCTAGGTATTGACCACAGCCCTCCCTGCCTGTAACTTGGCCCCAGAACCCTGACGGCAGGTCTTGGGGCTGGAGTGGCTGTTTCTTGATGCGGTTGAAAGACATCGCCTCTGTGCGAGGAATGATGGCTCGAGACCCATGATGGTGGGTCCTGGGGCTAGAGTGGCAGCTTCTAGGTATTGGCCACAGCCCTCCCTGCCTGTAACTTGTCCCCAGAACCCTGACAGTGGGTCCTGGGGCTGGAGTGGCTGTTTCTTGATGCGGTGGAATGACATCGCCTCTGTGCGAGGAACGACGGGCCCCAGAACCCATGGCACAGACAGCATGGGTGGCATTGGCAGCAGCAGCAGACATTGGTTGCCAGGGTACAGAACCCTTGGCACAGATGGCATATAGGCCTGGCCTGGGGGCCATTGGTACCAGCAGACATTGGTTGCCAGGGTACAAAACTCTTTCCACAGACGGCATATAGGCTTGGGGGCCACTGGCACTAGCAGCAGCAGACATTGGTTGCCGGGGCAGGCAGTCAGGTGGCGTGGCATGAGCGGCAGTCAGGCAGACTGAGGCAGGGTTCAAGATTTGCAACCTGGGCAGGCAGGCAGGGAGGCAGCGTGGCATGAGAGGCAGTAGGGCAGGCGGGCTTGGGCAGGCTTTGAGCTAGGCAACCTGGGTAGGAAGACAGGCAGCGTGGCATGGGAGGCAGTAGGGCAGGCAGGCTGAGACATTGGCAGCAGGGCACTCAGATAGGCTAGCAAAGACTGTGCAGTGAGAGAGAGAGAACCAGTCAGTGTCACATAGGCGGGCCAAGATCATGTAACCATAGACCGGCTGGCAGGCTTACAGTTTGTTTCCCAATGCCACCCTGCGTCATGAGGTCAGTCAGATAAGGCGGCCAAGACCGTCTAGTATG
>QEPC01015731.1:1044987-1060992 GCA_003113815.1 Sphenodon punctatus | reverse complement strand
CTCTCTCTCTCTCTCTCTCTCTCTGGCCATATAGTGCAGGTGACAGCATGGGTGGGATCATGTCTGTCTCTCCTTCTAGCAGTGGGGAGACTTTCTCTCTCTCTCTTATTTCTCTCTCTCTCTCTTGGCAGCAACATGGGCGGGCAGACGGGAACCTTGGCATGAAAGGTGGGAAGGCAGGCTGAGACAGGCTTTGAGCTTGGCGGCAAGCTGGGGTACAGAACCCTTAGCACAGACAGCAGCAGACAGTGGGTTGCCAGGGTACAGAACCGTTGTTCTCCACGGTACAGAACAGCATCATGGCACAGACAGCATATAGGATTGGCCTGGGGGCCATTGGTACTGGAAGCAGCAGCCATTGGTGGCCATGGTACAGAACCCTTGGCACAGACAGGATATAGGCCAAGGCCTGGGGGCCATATCCGTGAGCGGAATGATTGCAACTGGAAGGAGGTCTAGAGACTGAGGTGAGACAGGAAAGCAAATAAAACTCCCCACCCGCACCTACCTAAATACCCACATACAAAATAACTGTGACAGAGACACAAACATATGGGTATAATATCATATGACCAATCCCACTCACCCCCGATAGTCACCCATTGGCACGACTTTGCTAATAATCTGCATGCCTTGCGTGACATACTTTATTGACGGCCCCATGCATGGGAGCTATCAGCACCTTAAAGTCCAAGAGCATTGAGGTCCAGGCTAAGAATGATGAGGGGACAGGGCTAAGGGGGTTGGGCAGGGGCAGGTGCCGACTGGCTGGAGAGGGTGGAAGTTCCCTGGCACTTATTAACTAACCATGGCAAAGCCACAGAACAAGGATCCTGGCCTGAAGGAGAAGTTTAAGATTCTTTTAGGATGTGCGAGGAATGATGGCCCCAGACCCATGATGGTGGGTCCTGGAGCTAGAGTGGCAGCTTCTAGATATTGGCCACAGCCCTCCCTGCTGGTAACTTGGCCCCAGAACCCTGACGGCAGGTCCTGGGACTGGAGTGGCTGTTTCTTGATGCTGTGGAATGACAGCGCCCCGTGTGAGGAATGATGGTTCGAGACCCATGATGGTGGGTTCTGGGGCTAGAATGGCAGCTTCTAGGTATTGACCACAGCCCTCCCTGCCTGTAACTTGGCCCCAGAACCCTGACGGCAGGTCTTGGGGCTGGAGTGGCTGTTTCTTGATGCGGTTGAAAGACATCGCCTCTGTGCGAGGAATGATGGCTCGAGACCCATGATGGTGGGTCCTGGGGCTAGAGTGGCAGCTTCTAGGTATTGGCCACAGCCCTCCCTGCCTGTAACTTGTCCCCAGAACCCTGACAGTGGGTCCTGGGGCTGGAGTGGCTGTTTCTTGATGCGGTGGAATGACATCGCCTCTGTGCGAGGAACGACGGGCCCCAGAACCCATGGCACAGACAGCATGGGTGGCATTGGCAGCAGCAGCAGACATTGGTTGCCAGGGTACAGAACCCTTGGCACAGATGGCATATAGGCCTGGCCTGGGGGCCATTGGTACCAGCAGACATTGGTTGCCAGGGTACAAAACTCTTTCCACAGACGGCATATAGGCTTGGGGGCCACTGGCACTAGCAGCAGCAGACATTGGTTGCCGGGGCAGGCAGTCAGGTGGCGTGGCATGAGCGGCAGTCAGGCAGACTGAGGCAGGGTTCAAGATTTGCAACCTGGGCAGGCAGGCAGGGAGGCAGCGTGGCATGAGAGGCAGTAGGGCAGGCGGGCTTGGGCAGGCTTTGAGCTAGGCAACCTGGGTAGGAAGACAGGCAGCGTGGCATGGGAGGCAGTAGGGCAGGCAGGCTGAGACATTGGCAGCAGGGCACTCAGATAGGCTAGCAAAGACTGTGCAGTGAGAGAGAGAGAACCAGTCAGTGTCACATAGGCGGGCCAAGATCATGTAACCATAGACCGGCTGGCAGGCTTACAGTTTGTTTCCCAATGCCACCCTGCGTCATGAGGTCAGTCAGATAAGGCGGCCAAGACCGTCTAGTATGGGAGAGAGAGAGAGAGAGAGAGAGAGGCAGGGCGGGTGCCAGGCATTGGGAGGGAGGGATAGCACCTCAGCAGCATAGGAGCAGTAGCCCTAGTCAAGATAAGGAGGAGGAGGAGGAGCCCCATCCTGAATGCCCCTGGCATGGGATGGCGTGTGCCACTGCACCATCACTCCATGTCCAGGGGCAGCTCAGGGAATCCCAGCAGCGGAAGGTTCACCTTTATGAACAACAACTGCTCCACCAACTTGGCCCCCAGTCTCAGGCGGTGCGGGGAGCAAATGTCCCCTGCCACAGAGACCACCCGCTCACTGGGGACACTGGCTGGTAGGCAGGACAATAATCCCCTGGCCACTTTGGACAGGGCCGGCCACATGTCAGTCTTGCCGGCCCAGTAGGCCAAGGGATCGCTGCTGGGATCGATGCACGGCTCCTCGTCCAGGTAGGTCTGCTGCTGAGGCGCCGTCATACTCCCTCTCGTAGCTGTCCCTGGGCACCACCACCCCCACTGCCCTCAGCCATGCTGTCTGCCCTTTTGTGCTGGGCCCCATGCCCCCCAGAGTGGGCTGCGCAAAGGAGGAGCTGCTGGCAGTAGGGGTGCTGCTTCTATCGCTAGGCCTGGAGGCAGAGATAGACCCCACTGACTGAAAGGGGAGGCAGTTCTCACCATCCCCAGGGGCGTCCTGCTGCCGCTGACTCTCAAGAGCCCACTCAGCCTTCCAGACCCTCCCCACAAGATCATCCTTCCAGAGGCCATAGAGGGATGACTTGCGTGCCACACTGCCCTTGACCCTGGGGTCCAGCATTATTCCCAAAATATATTCCCCCTGACAGCAGGAGCTCGTCAAACCTCGCCTTCAGGCCTGTCTTGAGCTTCTGCGCCAGTCCAACCGCCTCAGCCCCAGCTTCTTGCCCCAAGGGCTGCAATCCTTCCCCTGCAGAATCTCCTTAAGACTCTGGTGGAGACTCTGGACCAGAGGGGTCACCTGACTGATTGTGGCCATGGAGGAGTTGATGGTCCCTGTCACTTCCAGGAACGGTCGCAGAACGAAGACCGTCTGGAAGAGGATCTCCCATTCCGCCCCCTTGAAGCCTGGAGGAACCCCGCTGTCTGTGTCCAATTACACCTGATGCAAGGCTGCTTTCTGCTCCACAAGTCACTCAAGCATCAGGAAGGTGAAATTCCACCTGGTGGAGACATCCTGCACCAGCTGGTGCACTGGGCGGCCTTGCTCTGCTTGCTTGGCCCTGAGGAGTTCGCTGCCATTCACGCTGCGATTAAAGAACCCAGCCAGCTCCCTCCCCCACTGGATCAGGGATCTAAGGGTGCCTTCTCCAATCCCCTTATCCCCCAAGCCCAGAGCATCCTTGACCACCAGGTGGAGGGTGTGTGCGGCGCAAGGGATGCTCGTGAAGCCCCCATTGCGGACTTTCTTGAGTATATTGGCCGCATTATGTCACCACACACCCCGGGGTGAACAGTCCACCTGGCGTGACCCACTCCCCCACCACAGTGTTCAGGGCTGCCTCTATGTTCCTGGCAGTGTGGGGGCAGTCCATGACTTCTGCCTGAAGCAGGGCCCACCTATACCCTGCTTCAGGACCCCTCATGCCACTGTCAAATGCCGACTCTGGGTCCTGCCACCAGTGCGCCGTCACCGCCAGGTACGCATGCTGGGCATTCCAGCTGGACCACAGGTCAGTGGTGAAATGGACAGTGGCACCCACAGCCCCCTCCCTGTCATGTTTTGCCTTCCAGTGACACGTCTTTGCCACCCGAACTCACCCGAATGCGAGCTGAACTGACCGAACTGTTCGGTCATTTTGATGTTCGGAATCTAGTTCGTTTCGGTCGGTTCGTGTTCGGATTCAGGTTCGGTCGTCCGAACAGGTCAAGTTCAGGCCAAACTCTGAACTTCCGGACCGCCTTCGCACATTTCTACTGTTCGCCCATCCCTAGTCATGTCCCCAGTGAGAGCTCAAACACTTTGTAGGGTGAAAGCATGGACTTTTAATTAAAAAGGACAAAGGTGAGAGTCCAGAGATCAATTTGTTTTTCACACGGTATCCTTAGCGAATAGCTTCACCTATATGCTACACTTTCCTTTTTGTTTATATGGGAGTGGTGATTCTCTCCCACAAGTTGGTTGTTCACACAAGCATTTGTTTGGCAGCAACTACCTCTTAACTCACTTTAAACAACCTGTGTTCCCTTGAGCACAGGGGTTAAACTGAGGATTACTGGGGTAGAGGAGTAATTACCTCTACAAACAAGCATGGTTAAAGTGGTGGTGCAGTTCTTACTCTCATGCTCATGAGTACTGTTCAGGGGAATTGCCTGTTTGTTCAGCCTTCTGTTGTCCCTGCACATCTCAGTACTTCCGTCTTTGTGTGTCCCTCACACAGTACTCCAAAAAGTAAGGTTACCAGATGTCCCTTTAAAATAAGAGATGCCTTATTTCAAAGCTCCATAGAACACAATGGGTGTCCCTTATTTCAGGCACTCCACTGCTCCATACAGTCCCTTATTTTTCAAATGTGGATCTGGCAACCTTATGCCAAGGCTTCTTGTCATTCTCCCTCTCAGGCCTTTTTAGGGTAGTGTGTGGTGAAAGGGTAAAGTTAACAAGGTATCCTTAAGTGCTTTCAGGGTGAGGCCCTAAGCCATGGCAGGGTGCAGGCACTTGGAAGGTAGCAGCCCAGTCTTTTGGATAGATAACTGCTCCATCAGTTATCTGGCAGGAATCTGGCAGGAATCTGCAGGGCTAATCTGCTGTGAGGAAATGGATAAAAGCTGAGCCTACGAACACCAGGGAGAGAGAAGGCTCAAGGGCCTGGAAGCTTGCCTCAGGCTGCTCCAGGAAACAGAGGGGAGAGACTGAGGGCGCTTTTAAACGAGACAAGAAACGCAGCTGATCCTTTGATCAGCCGCCTTTCTTTGTTCTCGTTTAAACGTCTTTGACATTTAAAGCCGGATCTTCCCCCGCGTCAGACCGGGCAGACGATCCTGCCCCCTCCGACGCGGATCGCCGCTGTGCCGGCTTCACGGCGCACTTCCTGGTTCTTTGGCCGAGTGCGCATGCTCACAAAGACTCTACGCCATGTCTGAACATCAGACACGGCGTACAGAGGAAGGCGGGGGGGGGGGGAGATGCCAGCACCGGACGATCCCGCTTGTGAGTGGGATTGTCTAACAGCGCCCTGGGAGCCCTGTGGTATCAGTCCTTACCTTGGATTGGTTGGCCAGAAGGGCAGAGAATGCCTGGGAGACTGCAGCTTGGGAAGGGGGGTAGCAGATTGCCTGACATACTGTCAGAGTGAACCCAAGCTAACTTTGGGCACTGTGCACTTTATATTGTAAATAAAAGCACCTTATAGTGGAAAAAAGTGCATGCGCCAAGTATGTTGGACCCAATCGTGCAACGACCAGATTCTACAATGTAAACACACACACACACACACACAGAGTTTGCATTACTACTTTCACAATCACCAGTAGATAGACACCCCCATCTCCCAGTGGCCTGGGATGCTAAATGCAACATGAATGTTTTTAATCCTGGGAAAACCAACCCTAGAGTAGCTTTATTTGGGGAATTCTTGTGTGAACAGGGCCTGGGCGAAGAGAGCAGGAGGCAGAGCCATATTTTAATGAGTGTATATGCACAGATCCATGATTTGGGCCCTCCTTTCCTTGAGTGCATCCCTGAAGTACCCCTGCCCCAGCTTCTGTGCGGCCCTTGGCACTTGTGCAAGCTTTCAAAGTGACCCCCCAGGAGGGAAAAGGTTCCCCACCCCTGGCCTAGAGCATCACTAGAGTGACCGTGGCTCAGTGGAGTGGTATGTGGGCAGACACTTTTAATGAGTGTATATGAAATGTACAGAACTTGTGAATGAGAAACCCTATGATGCTAAATGCAACTAAACAACCTTTTATTTCATGTAGAAGTCGAATTTGTAAAGTGCATAGGACGGCTACACTAGTAGACTTTCCCTAATAGCTTTAGACCATGTTCTAATGACCACTTAATTGGATGCAATTGGAACTTACTTTTCTTTTATCCCTGAAGCCTTCACATGAACAGAGCACTAAAGGTGTTAAGAAATGAGACATTGTCCCACGTTAGCCCTGGATTCACCTGCTCGTCTATTATGGGCCAGATATTCACCCCGGACCGCTCCAGGGCCACTCCACACGGCATCAACTCAGAAAATGTGGAGCCCCTTGTGCAGGCAAATCCAGGGCAATGGGTGCCCACAGGGGCATGCACTGCCTCCACACACATTGTGCACCATGGAGTCACAGACACAGCCTAGGGCAGGGGTGGGGAACCTCAGGTCTGGGGGCCAAATGGGGCCCATGGCAAGTTTTTATGTGATCCCTTTCCACTTCCTGGATCTGGCCCTTGGATCCAGTTCTTACCTCCAATCACCGAAAAACTGAGCTCAAGGGAAGGGAGCAGAGATGGGGTCATGCGAACAAGCATTGGGGACAGTTCCATGGCACAGATCCATGATTTGGGCCCTCCTTTCCTTGAGTGCATCCCTTAAGCACCCCCACCCCAATTTCAGTGCGGCCGTTGGCACTTGTGCAAGCTTTCAAAGTGGCCCCCCAGGAGGGAAAAGCTTCCCCACCCCTGGCCTAGAGCATCACTAGAGTGACCGTGACTCGGTGGAGTGGCATGTGGGCAGACTGCAGCAGAGAGGAATGCCTGCTGGTTAATTGCACTCCCCACATGGGACCTGCAAGAGGTCGATGTGTGGGAGCTACAGGGAGCTACTAGGGGCTCCGGCAGGCTCCCAGCCCAAGTAATAACAGTAACACCCTAAATTGATGTTATTCAGCAGTAAGAAAAGAAGTATGTACTAAAGAGTATATACACCTCCCTTTGGTTTGTATTTCAAAGTACCTATTCATGGGCATTTATCAGTGTGGGGGAAGCGATTATGGTTCAATGATCATCCATTACATCTCAGATGGGGAGTAATTAACAGTACTACTTCAGTTTACACTGTTCATCTGAATGCTGGAATAGTTACTTTGATTTAATCAAACAATGAACACATCCAAGTAATTACTTCAGTTTACCTCCGTTCATCACAACATGGCCTTAAATAAAAGAGCAGAGTATTATTGCTACTGTTTTACAATGCTGTGTTTCTTCATATACATGTTTGTTTATTAACAATGTGTGGTTCTACTCCATCTGAAACTGATTGTAAGCTATTCATGTCTAAAGTGAGAATGTGAATACAACTCCCCCAGCTTTGATTCAGTTCTCTCTGAAAATTCCCATACAGTTAGAACTTTAGGCCGCTGTTACACGAGTGGCCAGGGAAGTACATTCTTCACCGCGCCAGTCACAAGGAGATACTGGGCTTGGGCTACATGTAGACTACAGGTCTAACAAATGTAAAGGTAAAGGTTAAACATGTATGTAATATGAAAGCTGAGAACTAGAAATTCACTTCATGCAATGGAGAAATGCTAAATCATGCCGAATGTGTATTCAGAAAAAGCCTAAACACCTCTGCAGACACTAGCCAGAGACCATTGAGTTGCAAATGGATTTCTTCCTGTGGATGTGACTAAAAGCATAGAGTATACCTGGCAGGAAAATCAAACAAAGGACCCTGGAAAGGTACTTAAGGGAGGAGGCAAGACAAAGAGGAGCAATCTTTGCTATCTCTCTCAGTTGGTTGAGATCAGCTTGTTGAGCTTCATCTGCATGATCCTAGCTTACCAGCCAGAGAAGAGCTGCACACAAAGAACTATGAAGTAAGGCTTTTTGGAAACTCTAAAGACTGATACCTGGCCAAGCTTTCCAGTGCTGGCTGTGACATGAACTGAAATACCCTTGGACCTGGATTAGGGTAAGCCTAAATCAGGAAAATCCAAGAACAGATAGGAATGCGTTATTGGTTATGTTATTTTCATTTCTGCACTCTCGAATATAATCTTGTACTGCATGCTTATTCATGATTTATTCATTAAACTACTTTTTACTGAACTTCATATGGTCCAGTGGAATTGCTAATCCTAACATTGGTGAGACACAGTTTGGGGTTAATTCTCTGTTTACAAACACAGTTGAACCTAGAGAGAAAGAGTCTGTGCTGGGAAACTCTGTGGCTGAAAAGGTGTCAAGAAGGTTCACCTGTTGCAGGCTCAATCAGTTCTAGAGAGAGAGCTGATCCAGTGAGAGTTGTAAGCCAGGGAAACTGAGTCATGACAGCCTAGAGTGGGGTAGTGAGCCAAAAATCCCATGACAGCGCCGCTAGGGAAAGCCGCGCAGGATGCATTTATACGCATCGGAAGTGGCTGCCTGCCATAGGACTCGGCGGTGCACATGGCCTTATACGGCCTCTTTAAACACATGTTCTGGAAACCTCAATATTGTGGTTTCCAGAACACGTCTTCAAAGAGGCTGCGGGTGCCGCCAAGTCCTATGGTGGGCGGCCACTTCCAGTGTGTGTAAACACACCTCGCGCGGCTTTTCCTAGCAGCGCGTTAAACAACGCGCTTCCTTGGCCGCTCGTATAAGACGGTGTTTCAGCAAAGAATTACCCTGAACAAAGACTATGTAACCGATGTGGTAACCACTACAAAGCAACACCAGAGTAGGGGTTGAATGATAACTACTTGCTGCGGTCTCATTGGGTGTCTTTAGACACAATGGTGATCAGGTGCTTAAGATGTTTGCCACATGACTGTGCGTTTTGTCTAAGCAGTGCACCTTCACTATTTTTGGCCACTGGTTTGCCCCCAGTTAGCCTCCCATTCACTCCTTGTTGATTGCACCAATGTATCAGATGTGTCAATTGAGTGTTTCCCATTCTTCTGGCCAACGTTGTGTCTAAAGGAATCAGGTGGTGTGTTCACAGCCATTTCCAGTCTTTCTGCCCCAAATCCTCCACTCCGTGCCACCACAAAACAGCTCATTCCTTGCTGCACACCATCCATGCACTCTTCCAGAGCACCTGGAGGGCAGGGGTGAGCAGTGAAGAAACGGTTGTTTAGCTGTTGTATGGAGTGAAGGATCAGGCAGACCCAACCACTCTCCCGTATGGACTACAACTCCCATAATTTCATGGCAGTGCTTCTTCCAGGAGACCTTCTGACGCAACTGGCAGGCAGGACTCGGAGTAGCTCCTGGACATGAAAAACAGTAATGGGAGGTAATTGTGGAGAAATGTGGGTCAGAGAATGGTGTCAACACACATTCCACCACCCCTTGCCATTGTGTCTAAAGGCACCCATTAATGTCTCAATTGAGAATGGGTGTTTTCATACGTGACAGCGCTTGGCCGCCACCACAGTCTGCCACAGGCTACCCAGTCTGGAGTTGGGCCCCCAACATGGCCAGGACCAGTCCAGGGCCCCGAGCTGATGTGACAGCCTGTCTTATTTGGCAACCAGACCTATCTTCTCCTTTCCTAAAGGTATACCCAGAGGGGGAGTCACTTGCCACAGACCGGTTCAATGAATGATTTAACCACTGTAGAAACATTGTGGAGACTCGGACATTCAGTGTTTCAAAATGACAGTGGCAGAGAGAGATTGTTAAAATGTGTGGAAATTAACTTGGACAATGAAGGGGTTGAGCGACTGATCTGGAGTTAAAAAAACAACGGGAAGCCAAACCATGAGGTTTGCCAACGAATGCACCCATCTGCAAGCATACATATATCAACCCTCTGTCCGCACAGGAAAGATGTAAGCGGTTAAATATCCACTCATTAGACAAAATGTGTGTTGGTCATTAATTTTACTGTCAAATGAGAAAGAAAAAAAAGACTATTTTGGAAGAAAAGTCTTGAAATTTTGGTTTTACAGATTGTGTCATGCACAGTGAAAGTCATTTCTCTTTCCAGAACCCCAGATAACAGCAGGATATCCCAAATTTAAAGGTACTTGGCCTACAGTACCATGAAGAAAGCAGCACAGCAATGTTCCCTTAAATGTATAGAAAGTATTGCTTGTGTTTCCATGATTTAAACGTTCCTTTTATAGGCGCAAATGGCAGGTTATATGAAAATAAGAAAAAAAATTAAAATGCAATCTTAATTTTCTAGGTCTAGAGTATTTTCGAGTTTGGTCTCATCGGCTCACTAGCAGACACCACCCAAGGGTAATAAACCATGGCAGGAATGGGAGGTGCACCCATTCCTGGAGGTGCACCCATTACTTAAGCAGCCCCCACCCATTCCCACCCAAAGGTAATGGAGACTGCTGTATGTGGCTGGCACCCAGACCCAAAAGCAGAAGAAAAGAGGCTAGCAGGAGCGGTGGAAACCCAACAGAACTCCAACCTCATGGTGAATATAGTCAGGAAGTCCCACCAGGGGAATAGAACCCCATGTTGCACACACCGCACCTAGGAAATAATAAACCACCACACAAACCCCTTGTCAAAAGACCCCATGAAAAACCAGCCTCCCACCCCTCCAAACCTACTCCAAACCCAGCTTCCAACCTCAAATCTTCACCCACCCAACGGCATTCACCCCATGCCAACCCTCCCCCCACCCCTCCAGAAGCACCAGGCAGCCCCTCCCTGTAACTCTCCTCCTTTTTGGAGGATTGGGATTTTCAAATTTATTTATTTTTCGGAGGGGGTAGTTGGAAGATTTGTCACAAATTTCCAGGGGAGCAGAACCAGGCACACATAACAGTTTTGGAAGTGGCTGCAACTTACATTCTTAAAAATAAAACTGATTATATTAAGAAAAAGCTTTTCTGGCAGTGCAGTCCTAATGCACTCTTTCATCATGTGTTCGGTGAGACCCATAACTCTTCCTTGGAGTAGCCAAGAGTGTGTTATGAGGATAAATGTATATCCGACATCAATCCATTATATCCTCTCTAGAAAATGGTTCTCCAGTTTGTGCTCATTTAAAGGCTAGGCTTTTGCTAGCTGATGCTGTCCTGAGCATGTGAAATTCATATCAAAAAACTGTTACTTGAGAAAAGTACAACCAGACATTTATCTAAGGAGGGAGGGGGTGGGGCTATCCACAGACATTACATTGCCATCACATGTTTACAGTTAACTTCATTGCACTGATTCCAGAGGAATGCTTGCAAGGGATATTGTTAGGTACCAACAGGAGGCAAATTTAGATTTGAGACCTGGATTAAGATCAACAGTTGAAAAAACTCAGTGGACCGAACCCTGGCTTCCTTTCCGATTGGCAAAATACTAGAAAACAAAATCCATGCTTGCTGTCACAGGAGCTTACAGTGGAAAATGGCTGCCACAATTCCAGTTCTTCTGCAAACACAGGGAAGACCCGTTCTGAGGGCCCTCTAGAACTCAGGACAACGAGCACATTCACACCTTGTTCTCCAGTGAAGAGAGGACAGGAGCCAACTGTGAGGGGAGCAAACCTAACAGCGCAGGGTCTCTAGGCACAGGGTTGCTTACTTCACAAACCCCCTTAACCACTCCCCTCCCCCCTCAGGAAGCCAATGGGGTTGCTTTCCACATCAACCTCACTGCTCCCTTTCACCCTCCATGAGAACAATATGAAAATGAGCCCAGAGAGGCACAACAAAACATGGTCCAGGGAGTTTCAGGGGGGAATGATCCATTTGATTTTTATGCAGTTCCTAGACCAAGCAAGCCACAGGCCCTAAGTACACGAACACCTGCACTACAGAATTATTCCCTTATGGAATATGGACCCTATGTAGACCCTCTTTAGTTTTTTAAGGATCTAGGAAAGGGAAGGTCACGTCCCTGCCCAAGAAGGGTGGCTGGTTTGACCAGGATTGTATATTGGCAAAACAGGAGCTGAGGTCTATGGCCTGGCAGGTTGAATTTAACAACAGTAGAGAATCTGGTCCTTTGTATTTTGGACTTCGTAGAAGTTATAAAAAGCTGTTAACAATTCCTGTAAGTTTTGGAACATTTTGAATGGCATCAATTAGGGGCGGCGGGGGGGAGGGGGGGATAATTTAGATAACCAAAGCATCTAAAATTAGGCCTGACCCTCCATCAATTGGGCAGACTGCAGATTTTCCCATTTGGGAGGCAGTGACCCAGGATGATATTATACAGCTTATTTCCGGCTTACAGCTAGGGAAAGTGCCTGGCATAGATTTTTTACCAGGCAAAATTTTTTAATTGATGCCGGATAGATGAGCAGAGGCTCTGGCCAATTTATTCACCTTGATTAATGAGTCTGGGGTGATCCCGGATTATTGGAAAGCTGGGGTGGTCATCCTAATTTTCAAAAAGAGGGACAGGAGGGATCCAAAAAATGATCAGCCTATTACTTTGCTTGGCATAATTTCCAAACTGTATGCTAAAATATTGCTGGACAAATTGGTGGGCTGGATTACCTAGGAAGATATTTTGGCTAAAGAACAGACAGGGATCTGTGACCATAGATCCATGATAGAACATTGTTTTGTTCTGTTCATACCTCTCAACCCCTGAACTCGGCAAAGAGGGGCAGAAGACTCAGAAAAAGGGACATCATTTGCATATAATTTGCATATGCTAATTTGTACGAGTTTACGTAAATTTGCACTGCGATGGAGACAGTATATATATTTGACTCGGACCATCCCCAAAATTTATTTGGAAAAAAAAAGGTACATTAACATAGAAAGTTATTTATGTACTCTCCGAAGGGAAAGCAAAGCGTTCACAACAGCCCCCAAATCCATGGGAAGAGAGTTCACATCGCAACAGCCCCCAGTCCAGGGAGAAAGTTCACAACAGCTGCCTGAGCAGTGAGCCCCAAAAGTACAAGGGGAGAGAATTCAAAGCACAACAACCCCAAAGTCCTCAGCCTGGGAGAGAGTTCACAACAGCCCTCAAAAACCTTATCAAATTTATTTTAAAATTCTGCAAGGAATGGATCCAGAAGCCTCAAAAATCTCAGCACTCAAAAACGGCTGTACCAACTTTTTAAAAATACACAGATACACTATTGCTGATGCTATGCTATGATGCTGATACTATGCTGATGCTATTGCTGATGCCAGCCACAGTCCCAAAAATTTCCTTCAATAAAAGTCCTCGCTCCTATACGGAGCACAAGGTTGGACAAACCTTGCCCCCTGAAATAAAAGATAAATGACAGAGTCTCTAGTCACAATTTCCCAGGCCAGGACTCAGGACTGCACTGCATCCAGAGCTCAAACTCAAACCCATGATGATGACTGTTATTCTCTATTATCCGTCTTGGATAATTTCAGGCCTTGGGTTTTTTGGTTGACTTTTTGCTGGCCATTCCAAGATGGGAGACTGCCCAATTGTTGAAACAGAGGATATTGGATATCGATATCCAAACATCTAGGGTTTTAGGGATGTGCAAACAGGACGGAGTTTGGATGTTCTGACATTCGGGCTAAAAACTTAGTTCAGGTTCGTGGGTTTGGTCCAGTGGAGTTCGGACCCCCTGAACATTCAGAAAGTTCGGTCCTGCCTGGAGACGTGGGACGCTCCAGGGACCCCCAGGGGTGCCTGTGGTGGCATGACAGGCCATCAGAGACACAGCAGCAGCAGAGACTGGGAAGGCTTGGCGCTTGGCACTCCGGGTTGCCTGGGCAGATAGGCTCGGCGCTTGGCCCCTGGGGGTGCCCGTGCTGCCAGGGCTGGCCGTCTGAGCCCAGTGGTAGCAGCAGAGGCTGGGAAGGCTTGGGGTTTGGTGGCTGACACCCCTACTTGGCCAGGCATTGCAGGCTGGCAGGCCTCCAGTTCTGCTCAGGGAATCCCAGCAGCGGACGTTTCACCTTTATAAAAAGCAACTGCTCCACCAACTTGTCCCCCAGTCTCAGGTGGTGCGGTGAGCAAATGTCCCCCACCATGGAGAACACCCGCTCGCTGGGGACACTGGTTGGTGGGTAGGACAAGAGACCCTTTGCCACTTTGGACAGGGCTGACCACACGTTGGTCTTGCCGGCCCAGTAGGCCAAGGGATCGCTGCTGGGACCGATGCACGGCTCCTCCTCCAGGTAGGTCTCCACTGCTGCTGAGGCACTGTCATACTCCCTCGCATAGCTCTGCTTGGGCACCACCTCCACCATTTCCTTCAGCCACACTGCCTGCCCTGCTGTGCATGGGCCCATGCTCCCCAGAGTGGCCTGCACATATGAGCTGCTGGTGCTGGCAATAGGAGTGCTGGTGCTGCTACTGCTAGGGCTGGGAGCAGGGATAGACTCCACCAGCTGAAAGTGGTGACTGCTCCCACTCCCACCACCCCCAGGGGCATCCTGCTGCTGCTGCTGCCGCGCACTCTCAAGAGCTTGCTCTGCCTCCCGGACCCTCTCCACCAGGTCACCCTTCCAGTGCCCATAGAGCGCTGTCTGGCGTGCCACGCTGCCCTTGACCCTGGGGTCCAGCATGGTTGCCAAAACGTATTCCTCCTGCTGCAGGAGCTCTTAGAACCATGCCTTCAGCCCTGACTTCAGTGATGCACCAGGTCAACCGCCTCATCCACCAGCTTCCTGCCCTGAGGGCCACAATACTGCCCCTGGAGAATCTCCTCCAGCCTCCTGAAGAGACTCTGGACCAGAGGAGTCACCTGGCTGATTGTGGCCATGGAGGCACTGATGGTCTCCGTCATGACCAGGAACAGTCTCAGCACAAAGACCATGGGAGCCAGGATCTCCCATTCCACCCCATTATACCCTGGAGGTGCCCCGCCATCCATCACAAGTTGAACCTGATGCAAGGCGGCTTTCTGCTCGAGAAGCCGCTCGAGCATCAGGAAGGTCGAATTCCAGAGCATCCCTGACCACCAGGTGAAGGGTGTGTGCGGCGCAAGGGATGCTGGTGAAGCCCCCCTCGTGGACTGACCTCAATATGTTGGCTGCGCTGTCTGTCACCACGCAACCCTTGGTGAAGGGCACACCTACTATGACCCACTCTCTCACCATAGTGGTCAGGGCTGCCTCGATGTTCTAAGACATGTGGGGTCCGTCCATTACTTCTGCTTGAAGCAGGGCCCACCTATACCCTGCTTCGGGACCCCTCCTGCCACTGCCAAATGCTGCCTCCAGGTCCTGCCACCAGTGCACCGTCACTGGCAGGTAGGCATGCTGCACATTCCTGCTTGACCACAGGTCTGTGGTGAAGTGTACGGTGACAAGCCCAGTCCCCGCCAGCTACTCCCTCACCCGCTCCTTTAAAGCCCGGTACAAGGCTGGCACCACCTGCTGACTCAGGGTGGTGCACGAGGCCAGTTTAAACTGGGGAGCCAGGAAGACAATCAGGTACCTAAAGCCCATGTCCTCGACCACCGAGAAGGGCTGCCCATCCAGCGCGATCATTTCCCCCAACATAAGTGTGGCTTTCAGTTGAAAGCCACGCCGCCCTCCATGTCCTGCAGGTGCCAATGGACTTGGCAGCTGTCCCCACCCCAGCTCCTCCATGGTGCACTGACGCTGCTGCTGCTGCTGCTGGTCCCCCCTAGCAGCAATATCGCTTCTGCTGCTAGAGGCAGCTGTTCGAGCAGGACGCTTGCCTGCTGATGGAGGCGGACGACTGGCCACTGCAGTCAGGAACCCGCTGGCCTCCACTGCCCCTGCCTGCCTGCTTAGCAGCACAGCGCTGTGGCATCCCTTCAGGTGCCTCGCCATGGCAGTTGTGCCAAGGTTGGTGAGCACCTGCCCATGCTTCACCACCTTCTGGCACAAAGTGAAATGCACCTCCCTGGGATCATCCGCCCGCACCAACTTAAAATGCGCCCAGACGGAGGATATTTTGCCCCCTCCTGCCTTCTGGCCTGCACTGGATGACACACCACTGACAGCGCTGATGGGAGGGTCAGAACATGGTGGAGACACAGCTCTCGGAGCGACAGCCATCGCTTCAGCACCAGACATCTCCGCAGGACTAGTGTCTGCCTCGCTGTCCCCAATCTGAGTGATGTCTCGTGAAGGGGAGTACTGAGACCCTGAGGCTGATCGACTGCCCACCATGATGCTGCCACTCTCCCTGTGTCCCCTATAGCTGCTGCTGCTGCTCCTCTCCCTGCTGCCATT
>QEPC01015731.1:994208-1044303 GCA_003113815.1 Sphenodon punctatus | reverse complement strand
GGGGAGGCAGATAATTAGTTTCGTTTCTTGCAAGCCTCTCCACCCCTGGTGCCTGGAAGTCTGCTCCTCAGTGACTGACACCTCCCTGTAATGTTTGACCTTCCAGTGAACCTTTTTTTGCCACCCGAACTCATCTGAACGCCATCCGAACTGACCGAACTGTTCGGCCATTTCGCTGTTCGCTGTTGGGTTTGTTCGGTATGTTCGGGTTCGGGTTCGAGTTCGGTCATCCGAACAGGCCGAGTTCGGGCCGAACTCCGAACTGCCGAACCGCATTCGCCCATCCCTAGGATCCACCAGCCCTGGACTGCTGGGGGATCACATCAATAATGGGGGTCTGGGATGTTGGTGGCCCTGGAGGAACATCCGACACCAAAGCACCTGCTCCTGCAGCTGCAGCAGAGACAGCCACAACCTCCTGGACTGCAGGCCTTCCAGTGCCCTGTGAGGCAGTGGACAACGCTGGCAGGAGGTACCGCAGAACCACACCCCTAGTGCCACTGCTGGGAGCCTCTGAAGCCTGACTGCCAAAATCAGGCCTGTGCAGTTTGGGGTGTGATGATGGGCTTGGGCTGCTGCTGATGCCTGCTGCCGCTCGCTGGCACAGTCCCTGCCACCTCTGCCACATGCCCCATTGCCTGCCTTAGGGACAGCAGACCGGCCTCTCCTGCTTCCCTTCTCCATTTCTCCCACACAAATAATGCAGGGGAAGATTTTATATTTTTTTATTTATTTATTTAATCAAAATTTGAATATAATATATATCTACTACACTAACTCTAACTGCTATTAACTATTATAAAGCCTATGGAACTAAATGGAATATTATCTAATATTTGCAAAGGCCTAGTCCTACAAACACACTATAAAATATTAAAACTGAATCACTACACACTCTATCTCTATCTATCTCTATCACTAAGCTAACTCCTACTGTCTGTCACGGTAGAGGGGTGAAGGGACGGGAAGAACCCAGAGGGGATAGGGTCTGCTATACCCAGAACCTGCAATGCACTCAGGAAGTTTGCATACGCTCCACACGCTCGGGCTATGTGCTCCTGAGATGGAAAAACAACCCCTCAGGTTAACAGTTGGCCCTAGTGCCCTCAACAGAAGACAGGCCTTATCATCACAGGGGTGGAGACAACACGGCCCAGAGCTCAGCCCCCACTCATGCAATCTGAGCAAGTATTCCGTCACCATCCTTTGATCCACACCCCACGCGTTTCCTGAAAGTGCAACTGGGGAAGAAGACAGGGGAGTGCTCTCAATAGTGGGGGTAACCAGGGAAGACAAGAGCCCGGGAAGGTAGGGCTGGGGAAGGATGGCAACATTCACGCAAGGGAATATAAGTCAGGGGTAACAGGAAAGGAAGGAAGGGAATGTGTTGTAACACTCAACACCAGTCCCATGCTCACACTCTCAAGGTCCACACTCTCACCACTCACCATGCAACTACACTCTCACAGCTACTCGCAGATCTCCTCTCTCTCTCCACACACCGCTCAGCAGCCACACTCCACGTTCTGCACTCACAAAAACACTATACTCCTCCAAACTCCTTCGCAAGGGGTCAGTCCCACAGCTGCGTTGATCACCAGCGCTGCTGTGATGACTGTCTCCTTCCTTTAAGGTCCTGACTCCACCCCCTGAAGTGCCTGGATGCGAGCAGAGCGGCGCACGGCGTCTGAGGGCCCCGCCTCCTTGCACCGCTGTTCTTCTGGGGAATCCCCTAAGTGCACGGCGTAACGCCGCTTTGTGATGCTCCTCCCTCCGTGATTTCCCGTCCTCCCGCTGCGCTGCAGGTGTAGCCTCCGGCGCTTCCACCTGCCGTAGAGCCCCCAAAGCCTCCGCCCCAGGCAGGACCTTACACCTACATCTATCTAATCTAATCTAGCTACACACAGGGATGGGGGGGAACACAGACAGCTCACAACAAACATCACAGGGAGGGGTACAAAACTGAAATGAAACCTAAATCAATCTAATGCTACTCTAAATAAATCCAAAAACAGGGGAAGGAAATCAGGGATGGAATATATACAGGGAGGAGGGAAGGATTCAATGGAGGGTAGGGAGAAAGAACACAGGGAGGGATAAAAAATAAAAATAACACCTAAATCTATCTAATCTAATCTAAATAAATGAAACTATGGAGGTAAATGTGTGGAAATGGGTGAAATAGGAGGAAGATGGCAATGGATTAGGAACACAAACTGCTGAGAGAGGGAGACTTCTGAAAACGCCTGCTGACAGGATCAGTGGCTAGCTCAGAAGGAGTTGGAAGGTGGGAGAGCAATGACTTTTGTTACTTGCTGCACCTGCCTTACCACAAGCCCCATTGGCTCTGTGCAGCCTAGCCCCATGCCAATTGCAGACTGCGAAGTCAGTGGTCTAAGGAAAAGAGGGATGGTGATTGGGCAGGCTGGTTGCTAATCCAAGCCTCTCCACCCCTGGCGCCAGGAAGTCTGTGCCTCAGTTGCCCCCCCCGCCCCCCAGGTCTGCCAGCCAGGTTTTTCCCACCTGAACGCGCCTGAACTCATCAGAACGCAGCCAAACTGTTTGGAGGTTTTGGCGTTCGGTTCGGCCGTTCGGTTCGGCCATGCGAACTGGCTGCATTTGGGCCAAACTCTGAACCGCGTTATACATCCCTAATGTTGAGACCCTGACCCTTTTGGAGCCCAGTATTTGCAAGTTCTGTTAAACCCAGTTCATAGGAGGGCATTTATGGCCCTTTGAATGCAGTGGATAAAATCAGCGGTTGTGACAGGACAGTATATGGGGATGGAATATGCAGAGAGGACCTGTATCTGCGGTAGTGGACAGGTCGAGGATCTGATTCACTATTTATTACAGTGTCCACTTTATGCCCAAGTGTGCCTTAAGATGTTTAAGGCTTTAAACCTGGAGATGTCAGTACCCACAAGGCAGCTTTTGCTTATTTTATTGAATGACTCTAGAGATACTATTACTAAAGCTGTAGCCTTGTATGGTGTTTCGGCAACCAAACTTCGTTCTCGCTATGTTGAGTCTTGCCCCGCAGAAGGGGGGGGACTGTTTAATTGTTGTTTAGAAGCTAATCAGAATGATAAAACTTCTGTGTATATATGCATATTGGTAACTGTCATACAAGACAATCCCATGTATGTCATATTTTTATATATTATATATGTTGTTAGTATCTGACATGGCCTGTTGGCTGGCTCAGCAATAAAATTCACTTAGTACAGATTTATACATACATAGTTTGCTTCCTCACCCTATCCTGAGAACTTCTTGCATCCTTCCTCAAAGAGCCAGGGTGGAATGGTTGGGGGAGGGGAGAGGGCAGGAGAGTAGCTACCATTTTCATTTGCTGCCATTAGCTCAGATGACATGTCCTTGCACGGGAATCATTTTCTAATTCTAACTTGGGGGAAGAGAGGAGGCATTCATTCCATGTCATTCAGACAGGACCTTAAAGACCTTTTTATTATGTTGCTGTCTTTAGGGAGTTTGCTCTTGGAGTTTGATTACAATTGCGATATACTAACTACTGAGGGAAAACAGGTTCCTGATTCATCACTCTTCTCTCCCCCTCCAAACATTTTTGAAACAAGATTGGCTCTCTCTGCCTCTCTTTTTCTCTCAAGCGCCGTCACAAGTGCAGATGACAGTAGGTCCAACTCTTACAAATCAGGAAGACAACACTCTTCTCTTAGTAATTAGTAGGGGTGGGACTTCAGGCAAAAATCTGGATACCGGTTTTACTGGATACCGGTTCCCCAAAAACCAGTTTGCCGGATTAGAACCGGTATACCGGTACCGGTATCTTTCCATTGATTTCAATGGGGAACTGTCTCCACTGAAATCAATGGGGAAAAAGACAATACCTTCCCCCTCCCCCTCCCAGGCTGTGTGGGTGGAAGGGGGGACACCCCCCACCCACCCTGCCCAGCCTGGATTTTTAAAAAAATATAATCCAGGCTGGGCAGGGTGGGTGGGGGGTGTCCCCCCCCTTCCACCCGCGCAGCCTGGATGGGGGAGGGAAAGTGGTGGGGGGGGGTTGTTTCTTTTACATTGTGGCCATTCATTTCAATGGCTGCAGTGTAAAAGAATCTGGCACAGGGAACCGGTATTGGTACCCCCCAATAACTGGATTAATCCGATACTGCCGGTACAGCAAAATACCGGCAGTATCTGATACCGGGGGAACCGAAATTCCCATCCCTAGTAATTAGGAAAGTGTAACGATGAACTTGATCCAGAAGAGCCAAAAGAACTTTACGTTCTTAACTGGGATCTCCTGGAGGGTCCCAGGGTAATTTCAGATGTTATGGGATCATGGTCAACCACAGTGAATCCCCTGTGGTGGCCGTGAATCCCGTAACATCTGTTTGATGCCAGCCAGATGTTCACCACAGTGAATCACTGGCGGGAATCAAAATAACCACGATTCTGGACCTCCGGCCACCCGGATGTCCAGAACTGTGGTAAGAGCGGGCCTGGGATCAGGCCTTGGGGCCCAGTACCGTGGCTGGATTGGCCACGATCCGGGATGGGCCGAAGGTAATGTCTGTTACCTTCAGCCCGGCCCGGATCATGGCCCTGACTGCGGGACAGGATTGGGCACAGGGGCCCCATTGGCCACTGCATCAGCCCGTCACCCCAAAGGCGGTCGATCAGGGGAGCGCGGGGGGCGGGTCCATGTGGCCACATGTCCCGCCATGCAGACCCGCCCCTTCCTGATCCTCTGTGAGAATCAGGCCGGCATGGCTAAAGGACGGCCAGACAGATTCCTGACCATGTGTGTGGTTTATTTATTTATTTAATTTATTTATTTATAAATATTTGTTAGCCGCCCCCTCATGCCTACAGCATCTAGGGGCAGCTTACAGCAGAAAAACACACAATAAAATTAAGTAAAACAATATTTTAAAAATACAATCCCCCCCTTCCCCACCCTCCCCTCCAAAGGCCTGGGTGAACAGTCAGGTCTTGCAGGCTCGCCGAAACACCAACAGACCTGGGGTCAGACGGGCTTCCTCCAGGAGGGAATTCCAGAGCCTCGGCCTGGCCACCAAGAACACCCTCTCCATTGTGGCCTCCCACTTTACACGGGGGACCTCCAAAAAGGCGCCCCCGGTGGACCGCAGGGATCGCTCTGAGGCACGGAGGGCAAGGTGGTCCCCAAGGTATGAGGGGCCCAGACCATGTAGGGCTTTATAGATCAACATTAGCACCTTGAATCGGGCTCGGTATACTATAGGTAGTCAGTGCAGAGTACGGAGCATAGGTGTTATGTACTCCCGCCTTCCCGTCCCCATAAGGAGATGGGCCACCACATTCTGCACTAGCTGCAGCCTCTGAACCAGAAACAATGAAAGCCCCACGTAGAGCGCGTTGCAATAGTCTAGCCTCAAGGTGATGAAGGCATGGACAAGAGTGGCCAGATCGGGCCTGGAGAAGTAAGGTCGAAGCCTCTGTACCAGATACAGCTGGCGAAAGGCGGCTTTAGCCACCGCCTCCACCTGCCAATCCAGACAGAGGCCTGAATCCAAAACCACCCCCAGACTCCGAACCTGAAGAGCAACAGATGGGTGAACCCCCCATATCAAGGGGGCCAGCACCTCCCCCGCCCTTCCCACCACCATCACCTCCATCTTATCAGGATTGAGCTTCAGTCTGCTCTGTCGCATCCAATCCGCCACATCTTCCAAACATTGGGAGAGTAATGAGACAGCAGGACCTGGGTCAGTTGAAAACGAGAGGTACAGCTGAGTATCATCAGCATATTGGTGACATCGCACCCCGAACCCTCTTACAACCTCCCCCAGGGGCTGTATATACACATTGAACAACAGTGGAGACAGAATGGAACCCTGCGGAATGCCACAGGTCAAGGCCCAGGGGCTAGATGTTTCAGCCCCCAGCACCACCCACTGGCTTCTACCCGAAAGGAATGAGCAGAACCATCCAAGGACAGTCCCGTCCAGACCCCCCAAGTCTTGCAGCCATCTCAACAGCAGTCCATGGTCCACGGTATCAAAAGCGACCGAGAGATCTAGCAGGATCAAAAAGGTCGAGCATCCTGCATCCATCTCCCGGCAGAGATCATCCACCAAGGCCACCAACGCCGTCTCAGTACCGTAGTTGGGGTGGAACCCAGATTGAAAAGGGTCAAGGAAACCGATGCTGTCCAAATGCGCCTGGAGCTGCAGTGCCACTGCCCGTTCATTAACCTTCCCTAAAAAGGGAAGATTAGAGACGGGGCAGTAGCTGGCGAGTGCGTCCACATCCAGAGATGGCTTCTTCAGCAGGGAGCGCACCACAGCCTCCTTGAGACTGCGTGACAACCTCCCCTGCTGAAGGGACGCATTCACTACCCTCACCAGCACCATCCCCAAAGTCTCCCTGGAGGCTTTCACCAACCAGATTGGGCACGGATCTAATTCACAACTATTGGCTCTAACAGACCCCAAGACATCCACTGTATCAGCTGGCATCACTTCCTGAAACTCATCCCAGAAAGATCGACCAGACGGGGCCTCCATAACCTCGTGCCCCTCGCTTACTGCTTCCAATCCAGTGTCAAAGTTAATCTGGATCTGAGCGATCTTGTCTGCAAAGTAGGTGGCAAACTCCTGAGACAAGTCCCTGTCCAGGCGGAGGGAGGCCGGACTGACCAGTCCCCACACCACCCGGAACAGCTCCTCCGCACCCCCGCACCAGCCCCCGCACTCCCGCACCACCCAGAACAGGACTGCAAGTGGGTCCTATGGAGAAGTTGGCCAGATTTAGAAAGAGTCAGATGCCAGCATTGCTCTAGTCTCCTACCTACCTGTTTCATACACCGCAGCCCCTCAGTAAACCAAGGGGCCCTGCGGTGATGAGATGGAGAGAGAAGACGTCTGGGCCCATCACATCTGAAATTACCTCCAGTTTCAGTTTTTTCCTGCTTTTAATTATTTAAAGTAGAACTAGGACATTAAAAAGTGATTTGTGATTTAATGCAGGGCTTGTTGGGCTAAATTTTCAGCTGGTGCAAGCTGGGCACACTGGTTTGCCCAGGTGGTTTGCCCACTTTTACATCCAAGGACAGAAATACACACTAGAACCTGTGGTGCTCATGACTCATGTTCTTCTGCCTATTCTCCACCAAGATTTTTATTTTGTAACAAAAAAATTGCACTACATGTATATATGCACAATTATAAAAATAATACATATTAATATGCAACAAACCCTATTGTGAAGCAACTAGGGCTGCTTCACATATATTGGGGTGGCCAAAGTGCCCAGTCCTACCCCAAGAGCCATGTCCCAAACTCTTCATATGGCTGAGAGCTACAAGATGTATGTGGACACCTATATGTGTGCCCGTTTGAAACTTCTCCTGGACTGAGCCTTGCTCCCACCCCATCTCTCCTTCTTTGGCTAGCAGAGCTTGATTCAGCTGCTGAGACTCAGATACAATGAAGTAGGATGAAGTAGGATGCATGACCATTAAGGCAGTGCAGGGCCTTGGACAGGGTCCATCACCTGGCCGAGGGCCACACTTGAGCTGCATGTGGCTCCCAAGCCAAAGTTTGGCCACTCTTCCCATGTATCATACCTTCCTCAAACTCACAAAAGATGAGAAATTAAAAGGTTAACTCCCTTAAACTGATACTATCTTCTGCTTCACCCACAGGCACTCACCTTATCATTACTGAAACTACTGGAAACTACAGACCATCCACTACAACTTTCGCTCTGACTCAATTCTCTTTTCTTACCAAACCCTGTCTTAGGGGTTCACTTCTTCTTTGATTATGGGGAAATTAGCTCTGAACCCCCAGTCAAAAGACAGGGCACACTGCTATGCTCCGTTCTGTTCCTAGACAAGGGGTTCCTAAATTTGGGGTCTGGCTTCCACACTCGCCCCTACAGCCAGCAGCCTGTACCCACCTTTAAGGGCTTCTCCCAACAAAGGTGGGTCTCTTATAAATACCAACAACAGTTCAAATTATATATATGGGATGATCCCACCTTGATCGTACGCGTTCCTCAGGTTGAGGCCTACTGCTCCTCCAAAAGCCTCAGAGTCTCGTCCATCCAGCATGGGCTCCTTGCTCCACCTTGCCTGGGTTCCAGTGCCCTGGGCAGCCAGCCCTTGAGGAGATGTGCTCCCTTCAGCATCCCCTGGTGACTGCCATTCTCCTTCTGGAACAGGCCATTTATATAGGCCAAAGGCTGTTCTGTTTTAAAGGGCAAGTACCCTTTTCCCTCAGTATGGCCTTAAACAGGTGCCATTTTGTTCTGCCTTCAGTTCTGGAGGCCATCTTGTGGCTGAACTCTGCCACACCCATTTACTAAACCACCATCAAGAGTAATATAACTAGCTGGGTATATTTTGTATGGTGAAATGTCGGGATGGAATAGTTTGCTAAAGGGAATTAGGTACAGTTAGTAGTAGTGCTAAAACAGGCCCCTAATTTGGTACCCACAGATAATACCAGCATTTTTTAGTGCTGTGCGAGGTATTCGATGGGCTACCCAACCACGGACTGGATACTCAGATACCTGAAAAATTGGTAATTTCCAGTACTGATCTTTGGATTTTCTAATTACGGAGCCAAAAATCAGGAAGGAAAACTAAAACACTGGGAGTAAAAGTTGACATACCAGGACATCAGGTACCTGAATCAACTTGAAATCGGATACTGATCTGTATACAAAAGTTTTGAGTCAATTCAGGTACCGGAAATTCAAACAGGTATACTCGTTTTTGTGGGTCCTCATTTCAGCTGTAGTTGGCAGCACTAAAGGACCAAGCTAAATAAACTACATGAATGAACAGATCTACTGAAAACACACCTTTATAGATTGAGCTCTGATAGATTGACCTTTTTTAGATTCATGTTCTGAAGGGGCTCAGCTTCCCTCTCCTGGCCAATGCAACCCAGCTGAAGAGACTTTTAAACTGTGAACAGATAACTGAGTGAAGACAGCTGGAGCAAAAGCAGGCCAGCTTACCCTAGCCTGTATAAAAAGTCCTGGATTCAGATGAAGAGAGCTAGACTATCAGGGAGATGCAGTGGCTGCTCACTAGGCTGCTGTTTGCCTCAGGGCTTCCCCAAGCCAACTTGGGAGGAGCCTGGGAACTTGCTCCTCTTCATCATCTGCCTTCTCTGCTAGTAAAGGTAGGAGACAGTGCAAGTCTTTGCAACTCAGTCTTATCACATGCCTTGTCCACTCAACTACAGATGTTCTGTCCTGACCAGTCCATTAAATCATGTGTGTATGGTCTACTGGGTCTGCCCCAGCCTCTTGTACTGGGAACCATCCTGCTGAATACTTCTTTTTCAAGAGATCCGTCCCTTTACATCATGTGGCAGAAATAATGCAGTTTGTGCATTTTAATGGAATCGAGTAGACATCTACTTTCTCCAGTTTTCACTGATACTTGGTCATCTTAGGAGTCTGAGGGATTCATCTCAAATGCCACCTGGTCGCAGTCACTTCAAAGGTCCAGGATTCACTACCAAGTGTCACCACTGGTCACACCAACACTTTCACCAACCTAGATTTTGACTTTCTGCTGATACTCTTACTTTTCCACAATTTTGTCAGTTTTCCAAGTGCCATCTGTCCCACTCCAAGCGGGTTTTTATAGCATGATCACATGAAACTACTGCAACTGCACCTGCACCTTCTCAACTTCATGAATGTATCTCTGTTTCCCCCTATGTGCCTCTCCCCTTTGTCACCCACAGCATTGTCCATTTTAGACTGTAAGCCCATCAGGGCAGTAGCCTGTCTCCTATCACAAGAGTTAAGTGCCATAAATGATAATAATTAGGTTATCATGGTCATCATTGCACATTGCCATCACTTTGGTTTTCGTTACATTGATTCTCCCAAGTCTGAGAGCTTACCCAAGGGCTCTAAGTTACAAGGGTTTGCCTTGGAGCTAACTGACCAAGGGAGCCAGATCAGGGGCTTGTGCAGAAAATCAGCAGAATTTTGTGTAGCTACACAATGTAGTTTAAGAGATGGCCATCGACAATGAATGGTCTGACAGCTGAGGAAAAATACAACCAGAGCCAAATTTTAAATTCTTCCTTTAGGGAGATAAAACTACACCAAAACTGCTCGGAAAATTCCAGGATCCTAAATACTAAGCAGATATTAGATCTCACAGAAACAGGTTACCTACTTTTATAGGGGGCCAAATTTATATACTTCCTTTTAAGACCGTTTCAAAACAGAACCCTAATTTATTTTATATGTTGCCCTTCCCATTAAGGCTCAGGGCAGCTCACAATTATGAAGTCACTACCAGGTGTGACCATAAGACACACAATAAATGGAGTCATCTGAAGAGTAATAAGGGTCCAATAAATGGAGTCATCTGAAGAGTAATAAGGGTCAAAGACATCCATATAACCCAGTTAAGAGCTGATTTTCCCAGTTACCATACCATGCAGCCATTTTAGTATCTGTGCATAGTAGAAGTTGAGCAGGAGTTGAGCTAAATAGTTGAGTGCCCATGGATCTGTACTGAGACCGGTGTTGTTTAATGTATTTATTAATGATCCAGAAAGGGGTGTAAGGAGTGAGTTGATCAAGTTATTCAAGGTAGTTAAAACACAAGCAGACTGTGAAGAACTGCAGGGGGATTTTGCGAGACTGGGTGACTGCGCATCTAAATGGCAGATGAAATTTAAAATGGACAAGTACAAAAGGATGCACATAGGGAAAAACAATACAAACAATATGTACACAATGGGTATTTTCAGACGTTACAAGATCACAGTGAACCACGGTGAAATACCCACCTGTGGTCAATGTGTCTCGAATGTCTGTTTAGCGACTGACAGATGTTCGCCACGGTCAATACCCACATGGGGTCAATTTGAACCACGCTTCCCGGGCTAGCGGGGGGAATGTCCCGGGAAGCGTGGTAAAAGAGATCCCCAGCGGGGACCAAAAAAAAGTAACGTCTGGCCAAGCGCCACAGCCCGGGATCCCCGGCGGGATCCCGGGCCGTGGCGAATCCGGCCCGACGCGGCGGTCGCATTGGCCCCGCCGCCCGCCCGTCTCCCCGGAGGGCGGGCGGCGGGATCGTGGAGGGGGCGGGGCCGTGCGGCTGTACGTTGTGCCACGTGGCCCCGCCCCCTCCCAGATTCCCCACCAGGATCCCCCTGGCATGTCTGTTGCAGCGTTACGGGGTGACCCCGGCGGGGAATGAATAGGGTGATTTCGGTACGGGGCCAACGGGCCCCATAACGTCTGAAATCACCCAATGTTGGGATCTAAATTAGGAGTTACCACTCAGGAAAAGGACCATTGTGGACAATACATTGAAATCCTCACCTCAGTGTGCAGTGGCCATAAAAAAAAAGCAAACAAAATGCTTGGAATTATTTATAAAGGGATAGAGAATAAAACTGAAAATAACATAATGGCACTATATAAATCTACGGTGTGACCGCACCTTGAGTATTGTGTGCAGTTCTGGTCGTTCCATCTCAAAAAAGATATAGTAGAAATAGAAAAGATACAGAGAAGGGCAACAAAAATTATAAGGGGTATGGAACGGCTCCCCTATGAAGAGAGGCTGGAAAAGTTGGGGCTCTTCAGTCTGCAGAAGAAGCGACCAAGAGGGGTTATGATAGATGTTTACAAAATTATGAGTGGTGTGGAACAAGTTAGCAGGGAACGGTTATTTACCCTCTCAAATATTACTAGAAGTAGGGGACACCCCATGAAACTAACGGGTAGCAGATTTAAAACAAATAAAAGAAAGTATTTTTTCACTCAGTGCACAATTAAGTTGTGGTATTTGTTGCCAGAAGATGTGGTCAAGGCCAGTAGTATAGCTGGGTTTAAGAAAGGGTTGGACAAGTTTCTGGAAGATAGGTCCATTAGCAGCTATTTGCCAGGTAGGTTTTGGGGACTGTAACCTCTGGGAGTGAACAACAGGGAATGGATCGCCCCATGGTGATCTGTTAAGTACTTCTTCCAAGTGACTGAGATTGGCCACTGTTGGAGACAGGATTCTAGACTTGATGGACCATTGGTCTGACCCAGTATGGCACTACTTATTTTCTTATGTTCAGTTTGTGGTTTCAGAGAAGAACACTAGTGTATTGGCCCCTCTGGGCTTCCATACGTGGGAGTGTCTAAGAGGATGTTGTAATAATCACTGATCAGGCAGTTTGCTCACTTCCAGTTCCAGCTCAGTTCAGCTCCTGAAGGAGTTAGGACTCTGTAGGGGTTTCTCCCCTTACCTGGTTAGTTGATAAAGTTCCAGTTCTTGCATTTGCCTGCATGGCCTCCAGCTTTGCTCTGGGATACATAATACTGGCAACAGAGATGGAATCATGCTGAGGCACACAGAGGAGCGAGACAGCACAGCTTGCTGGAGTGGGACAGAGTGATAGTTCTCCTGAGCAGCGGGAGTGTCACTGCTGGGCATCCAGGCTGGTGGAACAAGTTGTGTGGGGAACGTGGCCTCCTTAGGGCACATAGAAGAATTTAACCCCTCGTGCCCCAGAAAGTGGGACAGCTATGTAGCAAGACTGGACTTCTATTTGGCTGCAAAGGACATCACTGACTCAGTGAGGAAGCGTGCTGTGTTACTTAGTGTCTGTGGGTCAGACACCTTTGAACTTGGTTCAGGCCCTCCTGGCACCTGCAAAACGCACGGAGAAGACGTATAATGATATTCTGACCATACTAAAGGAGCACTTTTCACTACAACCCTCAGAGATAGCACAGCGTAATTCTTTTTACAAACAGAATCAGGGCCCTGAGGAGAATGTTTCCACATTTATTGCTGAACTGTCCCGTTTGGCAGAACACTGTAACTTTCCAAACCTGGAAGAGATGCTGCGTGACTGCCTGGTTTATGGACTGCGTAATGAGTCTCTGCAGAACCGACTGTTTGCAAAGAAACAGCTCACCTTTCAAAGTGCACAACAGGAAGCTTTGGCTGCAGAAGCAGCTGCGGCGAGTACACGTGAGGTACTTGTGGTAAGAAGCCTGCCTCAACCGCAGATCCAAGCGGACATTCATCTAGTACAACACAATAGCTCCCAGGGGGCAGTAGCTGCCAGGAACCAGAGACTCAGATAGGCCCCTCATGCACCTTGTGGAGGAGCCCATGAATGGAAGACATGCCATTTCAGGGACGCACAATGCCGATTTTGTAATAAGGTTGGACATATCCAGAGAGTGTGTCAAGCCAGAGTGCAATAATCTGACTCTAAGAGAGCGCCACCATGAGATGCAATATTGGGACCACCCCACAGCACAATGTACACAGTAGGTGCACCTCCTTCTCCCCATGATTCAGAGTATTTCATAAACCACATTCAGTCACGGGCACAGCAGCCTACTAGTCAGAGGAAACTGACAGCAGAGGTCACCATCAGCGGCATGCCCTGCGGCATGGAAGTGGATTCTGGATCAGAGTTCTCCATTATCTCATCAAAGATGTACAAACAGATTGCACCATTCCCCTCCAAACTTACTGACTACCAGGGAAATCAGGTGCACCTACTAGGCATTTGTGAGGTAGAGGTACAACACCATGCATTTCAGGAGGTCTTAAAGCTCCTGGTTGCCCACAGGCCCCATGCAAGCTTTCTTGGGTTGGACTAGTTCGAACTACTTGGCATCAGCCTCACAGGCATACACTACATGGAGTGTATCATTCAAAGACATTCTCACTGACTTCTGGACTTTTGAAGAGGGTCTGGGTGAATACAGGGGTCCACCTGTTTCCTTCCTCTTGGATCCAGCCATGGTCCCTGTCTGCATGAAACCTCGTCATGTGCCATTCACACTTTGGGCAAAGATTGATGCAGAACTTGAGTCCCTTATCGTCCAGAACATCCTTGAACCGGTGACACATCCTACTTGGGAGACACCAATTGTCACCCCCATGAAAGCTAATGGGGACATCCAAATTTGCGGCGACTACAAGTGCACCATAAACAAGACCTTGCAACAACACCCATATCCAATCCCAGTGGTGATTCACCGCCTGGCTTCACTGTCGGGGTGGGTGGGAATCTTTGCTAAATTGGACTTGGCACAGGTGTACCAGCAGCTGATGGTAGATGATGCAGCAGCTGATGCCCAGACAATCACAATGCATCGAGGGGCTTTCCGGGTAAAGTGCCTTCAGTTTAGAGTCAGTGAGGCATTTTTCAGAGCCTCATGGAAGATATCCTTAAGGGGATTCCTAGCATTGTCCCTTACTTTGACGATGTACCGACCCCTGCTGGGTCTGTCGCTGAACTCACTGCCTGACGGCAGGAAGTATTGCCGATGCAGGTCTCCAAGTCAAGCAGGAAAATGTGTTTTGGGTATTCCCCGGATTTAATTCCTTGGCTATGTTATTGATGCAGCAGGCATTTGTCCAACACCAGTGAAGGTTAGGGCTATCCATGAAGCGCCTGTGCCATGGAATAAACAGGAATGTCAGGCTTTTCTGGGACTCTTGAATTCTTATCACACGTTCCTCCGCCATAAGGCAACCATAGAAGAACCACTGCATCACCTCCTTGATAACCGTGTGGAGTGGAAGTAGACTGCTCGGCACAACAAAGCTTTTTGTGACGCAAAGCAATTGTTGTCCTCTGACACTGTTTTGGCACACTATGATGAGCGGAAGCCTCTGATTCTAATTTGTGATGCTTCTCCATACGGAATTGGAGCTGTTCTCAGTTACCAACTTGAAAACTTCCGCGAGGTCCCCATTGCCTTTTATTTCAGAACCATATCACCCACAGAACGGAATTATATCCAAATTGACAAAGAAGCCCTCGCTATTGTGGCCGGTGTAAAGAAATTCCATGATTACATCTATAGTTGGTCCTTTGTTATTGCCACTGACCACAAGCTGCTGTTAGGACTATATGCGTCACACAAACAGACACCACAGATACTCTCCCCATGTATGCTTCACTTAAATGCATACAATGATACCCTCATACATCATCCAGGTAAGGGTATTGCGCATGCAGATGCTCTGTGTCGCCTTCCTCTTCCCTCCTCTGACACATGCATCCCCACCCTTAGAGGTGTTAATGTTGGAATCCCTACCTAACCCACCACTGCATGCAGCTGACATTGCCAGAATGTTGTTGCACAATTCCACTGTTGCCCGTGTTCTCAACTGGGTATGGAGGGGATGGCCCTCTGGGAAGCTTGATCAGAAATTTAAGCCATTTGCATTGAGGCAGCATGAGCTCTTCGTGCACAAAGGATGCCTCCTTTGGGGCAACAGGGCCGTCATTCCCAGGGCATTGAAATACCAACTGTTAGAGGGTCAGCACACAAGACACCCTGGCATAGTGCAAATGAAGGCTTTGGGCTGCAGCTATGTTTGGTGGCCCAAAATGGACAGCGAGATTGAGTACAGGGTCAGGAGGTATGAAAAATGTCAGGTGTCGAGACCAGCTCCCATTCCAAGTGGTTGGAAGGGATTCCCGTATCATCTGCAACATCCCAAGTTGTGATCAAAGCCTTGCAGTGGCTATTCACAACACATGGACTGCCTGACACCATCGTGTCCGACAATGGGCCCCAGTTCACATCTGAAGAATTCCGCAGCTTCCTTGACAATGGGTTGGTTCGCCACATCACATCCATGCCCTTCCATCCAGCGACAAATGGGCAGGCTGAGCGGATGGTTAGGACAACTAAGTATGCTTTGAGATGAATTGTTAAGGGTGACTGGGATCGCCTTCTTGCAAGTTTCCTACTGACACAGCACATCACACCTTGCACAGCCACCAGCAGGAGTTCAGCTGAACTATTAATGAACAGACGACTCACATCTCTGCTGGATCGCATGCATCCTGATCTGATCGGGGATAAGCCCAAGCATAATGATGGTGTAAGTGCCACTGAGGGGGTGGGGCAGGCTGCCCCATCTGATCCTGTTTATGTTAGAAACTACAGTGTCGGCCCAGCTTGGGTTCCTGCAATAGTGACTCAAGCTACCGGACCAGTATCCTATCAAGCTTAGACATCAGATGGTCACATACTGTGATGTCATGTTGACCAAGTGAGGGGCCATGTTCCAGAATCACTGTCTTCCCCTGCTACCACCAGTGGTGATCCAGTAGCTGAGTGCACTGAGTGAGCAGTTGAGCCTGAACTGGCCCAGAAGCTTCCTTGGAGGGAAGCTAAAACTGGACCTCATGGGGCAGATCTACCTGAGGCGGTGC
The DNA here is from genome assembly GCA_003113815.1 of Sphenodon punctatus. NCBI lineage: Eukaryota > Metazoa > Chordata > Lepidosauria > Sphenodontia > Sphenodontidae > Sphenodon > Sphenodon punctatus. Next base: position 1,028,092 of record QEPC01015731.1, on the reverse strand, counting down.
CCCGCCCCCCCCATCCACTACTACCAATGTGTGATCTGGTCTGGCCAACACACATCAGAGTACAAACCCCAGTATCTTCAAGACTATGTTAGCTAGGGTGAAGGTGTGTAGTGTATGACCCCTCTGGGCTGCCATACGTTGGAGTGTCTAAGAGGCTGTTGTAGTCAGGCAGTTTGCTCACTTCTATTTCCAGTTCAGTTCAGCTCCTGAAGGAGCTAGGCCTCTGTAGGGGGTTTTCCCCTTACCTGTTTTATTAATAAAGTTCCAGTTCTTGCACTTGCCTGTGTGGCTTCCAGCTTTCCTCTGGGATACATAATAAACACTGCAAGTCTTTGCAAGCTGTGTGTCATCACCCTTAATATCAGATTCCATTGGTCTCATGAAGCATCATGGACATTTTCAAATACTAGGGCTTGTTTCACTCTTCAGCGTTTGATAGCCTTTGGTTTTGTTATTTTTCACTTGGCTGCCTGGACCTTTGCAGCTAGAGATGACAGTGTGCAGTGATCTATATAAAGGGAATAGCTCCCGACATGGAATGTCATCGTAAACCTAATCTTTAAATCAAGAAAGCTCGGTTTTGGAGTCTGCTGAATTACACCAGTCAAGAACCTGGACCTTGCTGTGTATCTTGCTGAACTAAATCTTGAAGGGAAAACTCTACTGGCTCCCCCGAGTCCTCTGGTTTTGTGGACGTGGACTGCAGAGGCAGATTGTGAGATTTTGCTCCTCTTTTTAGCCTGTCATTAGAATTGAGTCACTCTTGCACACTGCTTGACTGCTGTCTACCTGACCTCAGTTGAATTTCAGTGGAGCTGTAACTAATATTGAAAATAGACTGATAATTTAATTTTTTTAAAAGGAGGAGTTCCAAATCTGCATCACAACTGCAAATTTTGCACTGAAGTTTGCAATGGTTCTCAAGTGTTGTTTTTTTTACTTCAATGAATAAATATCAAATAGCGAATTTGCTTTGATGTTAATTACTTCTCAGTTCCGAGATTAATTTGGTACTCTGATGCAACTTGTGATTGGTAGACTTGACACATGCATGTCACATGCAGCAGCAGTAGCAACAACGGGGCCAATCCTAAACCCTGCGCAGAGCACATGTGCAGCATGTGCAATGTGTGCATACAGCACAAACCCGTGTGCACCTCTGCTGTGGGGACTGTGGCACACACGCAAACCATGCATATAAACACAAGTTGTGCATGCAGGAATTTAGGATCAGCCCCATTTGGGGGCATTGCACAAATCCACTTACACCAAATTAGTTCCAGTGAAGCCCACAAGATTTTAATGAATCTATTAATCTGGAGTAAGTGGGTTTGTGGCACGTGGTCAAAGTGTCTAATTCACTCTCATTAAATTCAATTAGACCCTGATCCAAGGTCCGTGCGCATGCCAAGCTTGCCCGCGGGCCTCTTCTACTAGGCATGTGTGCACAATGGCTTCCCCCCACCTCAGCCCTGCTTCTACCTGTAACAGATGTTGGTGCGGTTGGGAGGCAGTGGGCTTCCTGTGTGGCACTGTTGCACGAGCACACTGTGTGCATGCACACGTACATAGTAAGTTAGGTCCACATGCGCACCAGGGTGCATGCACACACCTTGAACTGGAGCCTTAGTCTGCAAGTTTAAACAAGTTGAAAACTATTTGTTCGGATTGACTTTCCCATTTAGAATGGACTTTTCCATTTAGTTTTGCTTGTTTAGTGAAGCTGAAGCAAACTCAACAAATTAATATTACAAATCCAAATTCAAAAATGTATTAAAAGGAAGTGAATTTGATTTACAAATTTCAAACTCACTAGACATGTCAAAAGTTATATCAATGATCATCAGTGGGGAGGATACAAGTCAAATGAGGACAGGTTGAAAGTTCTGGGTATATTTATTGATTCATTTTTTAATTTTTAATTTATTCAATTTGTATCCCGCCCCTCCTGCGAACAGCTCGGGGCGGCTATTTAACCTAGAGAAAGTATTTCTAAGGGACATAACCCTCTTCAAGTATTTAAAAGGCCAACATAAAAAGGACAGAGAAAAATTGTTCTTCATTGACACAGAGGAAAAGGAGATGGGCTTATGTTGCAAAGGAAGCAGAGTTAGGTTAAATGTTAAGAACATTGTAGTAGGAATCATGGATCAACTTGCCAAAGGAGGTTGTGGAGTCTCCTTCACTGGAGGTTAAGACGTGGCTGGATAAATATGTTTGTTGGGGATTGTTTAAGTCGTACTAATCCTGGCTTAATACGGAGGGTTGGACTTGGTGATCATCAAGGTCTCTTCCAGCCCTGCAAGTCTATTTTGGCTCTAGATTTCGTAGGCAAATAGAAATAACTGAGGACAACTATGGCTCTGAATGTTTAACGGCTGCATGGATTTTTGGGTTGGCCTATTTCTCTTCCCAGATGTACAAGATCATCTAATCTCCATATTCACTTTCTCTCTCTGCTCCCCACTCTTCTCACTGTATCACTTTCCCTTAAATGCTCATGGTGATGCAAAAGAACGGGGCCATAAGGACTATATCATGTGACTGAAAAATGATTAGGTTTTGCCTGATCTCCTCCTCCTGCTGCAATATTTCCAATCTGCTGCCTTTCAGAGAAAGCACGAAACAAACAACTGAGCTGACTGTAAAATATAGGAGAGAAGTGGAAATAAAACAGAAGTGTCAGGAGAGAAAGAGAGAGATGGGGTTTAACATAGTATTTTATAAGATATAAATCAGTTCTACAGGGTTTCCCCTTAGAAGGCCATTATAGTACATTAATTGTGATTTTATACACTTAGTGACAGGATATACTCCTCCTCGGTTTTGAATTTATGAATAAAAGAAAAAAGAGTCAGTCTGGGCTGAAGTCTGCTGTAGGCATTTAGCTGAAGCCTTTGGCTACAGAATTCCATTTCTTTTACTTTTATTCAGATTCAAATTACCCCTTAATAACTCACTTCTCCTTAAACGAAGGGGAAAAAAGGAAGCACTTAGGGCCTGATTCTGCTCCCATGCTGTCTAATGCTGGTGGAAATTCAGAGGAACTCCGCTGATGCCAATGGAGATAAAGCAGTGGAAATATAAAAATGAGAATCACAGGCTGCCTAGATAAGCTGTCAAAGTGTTTAGTGAGAGAGATTGTTCCTGAGTGTTTAGCGTATTGTGGCTCCGATTCACACCGTAAGAAGCAGTGCTTGGCAGTGAACTCCCAATATTAAACTGTAAGGTGAAACACAGCTTACTCGGTGGGGCTTAATTTATTTAAAAATAAAAATAAAAATGAATTGCCAGGGCCCAAGTCTGCCCCAGAAGCCACGCCTCCTGCCCCAGAGCTTGTCAGAACAGGGACATGAATCCTATTGTCTGGTTAGCAACCCAGCCTCTAGACTACCCTGCCTCTCTACATCTGAATATAAAACAGCAGTTCTTGTGATTGATTTAATCTCTGTGATGATCAGTGCAGGGAGCATGGCAGGAACGTCATTAACGAAAGCCAAATAAACCATCCAGGGTTTTTTTCTGGCTTTTGTTTCTAACCATGAATTAGCCAATATTAGCCTTATTCTGGTCTGTCACATTTCTGTATGCACACTCGTACTGGGAACATTTCCCATGGCTCAGCTCCCCCCCCCCCCCCCNCCGAATTTAATTGAGCCCTGGCAAGTCTCTCCACACCTCACAATTTAAGCACTTGGTGTGCCACCCAGTTTAGCAATGAATCCATAGCCAGGTATAAACCTTCCCAGATGTTTGGGCATGCTCACACTTCTTAACATTTTGCTTGGTTCAGGTCCATCTTTCATTTAATTTCTGTACCTTTTGGGATCAGGTATGGTCGTATCACCAGTTTCTCCAAAATTTAAAAAAGGACACCATCGCTTCAAAACCATCTGCCTTTCAAAACCACGCAATCGCTAAAACAGTTTCAGATGCTGCACTTGCTTCTTAGCCTCCTGCCAAATGTTGCAATTTCACAGTCACATGAGTTTTCAATGCTTTTCTGTTTCCTGTTTGAGTGTAAAAGCTACTGGAGAAAATTAATAAAGCCAAGTTTTTCAAAACTCAAGAGCATAAAGTTAAACTTTTGAAAATCAGATCCCCAGGTGTTTACACTGACACCAAAAATTAGAGACCACTTCTGAACATTTTCTTGTGCTTGCCCAAGAGACATAGTGAATCAGTGGCAGAAACTGAATTACCATAAAAGACTTGGGCTTATACATCAGTTGTAGCAGATGGACTTCTAGATTAGTGGGGTGGGGAGCAGGGCTACTGGGGACGGGGCCACTTCCATTCATTCCCCACCTACCCACACATCCACCTCCACAAGACCCAAGATCCCTGTACCTTATCCTTCCCCACTCCCTCCACACCAAGACCCTGGCTCCTCCTCTCTCCTCCCCTCGGCACTCTGCTCCCCTCTCTCCTGGCTTCCCTTTCTGCCCTCCCCTCTCCAAAGTCCCTGGTTCCCTGCTCCTACTTCACTCCCAAGCACCTGGCTCCCTGCTCTAACCTCCTCCCCTCAGCCCCCCAAACCTCCTGCTACCCCCCGCTCCCTGAAGTCCCCAGTTCCTCCTCCCCCAAACCCTGCTCCTCCCCTCCCATTCACACACTCCCCCCCCCCCAAGCAGCAGTCTGGGGTCCACTGGCTGGTCTGCCTGTCTTGCTTCTCCCTCTGCCCATAAGCCCATACTTGCCTCCTGCTGCTGGAGCTGGAGCTGCTCCCCACAGGGGAGCTGAGGGGCAGAATGAGGACAGCACTAAGTTGTCCTGGCCCTCGCCACCTCTTCTCTCCAATTGGCTTCTGAGCACTGCGTATCAGTGCCCCAAGACACTCTCATTGGCTGGAAACCTCCATAGGAACTCAGCCACTGTGTGGCAGGGCCAGGATTACTGCAAGTCTTAGCAGGATTGGCCCCAATCAGTTCAGTCTCTGCCGGGGATTAACTCCAGCAGTATACTGTTCTCTAGCCCCTCACCAATATACATGTAGTCTCAGTCTCTCATCAAGCTCCTGTTTACTCTCAGTCTCTGCGAGCCAGACACAATCCCTCCAGAAGCCCACCGAGCCTGCAGCCTAGGCAGCACCTTCTGGTCAAGGTTTGTCTTTCACACTGAAGCAGAGCTCCCAAACAGCTCCTGCCTCCTGCAGATCTCCCTAACACTGAGGGTATTTTTAAATGAGACTCAACTACTCATGGCCACCCATCAATCACGCACCCACTTGTATGAAGGTGGTGTGGGTGGATGCGCGCTCCCATGACACACACAGCACTCACTCATGGGGCACTGGAGAAAAAGTCATAGTGCCCTGTGGGGAGGGGGGAGGCAAAACAATGCGTGGGGCAAGCACCCACGCATCCCTGGCTCATTTGACCTGGGGCACCCACTCATGCCAGCAGACAGATCTATTGCCCTGCTGTCTCCCTGTCCCACCCCCAGCCCTACCGGGAGCTCTTAAAAGGGTAATGGTTGCCCGTACGAGTTTCTTCGGGGTTGCTCGGTGGTGGCGTGAGTTCGCAGAGGCTTCCTGCGTGGTTGCGGGGGCCACTCACTCCACATGCATGCATGCTCCGTGGCTGTAACACTCAGCAGACACGTACCACCCCCTGTCTAGCCTTGCTCATTTAAAAACACCCTGAGTCTCTCTCCGGCTTTTAACCCTGGGCTGACTCTGCCTTGTCCAGTCTCTGCTGTTCCTCTATTAGCCCTAGAATGCACCTCTTTAAAGGGCCTGATGTCCACAGGAACTCTGTCCGGCCTCTTACACAGTCTGCAGCCACTCGTCTACTTCCCCCTCTACTCTCTACTGCGCCTGCACTCTGTGGGTGAAGCTTGCCACCCCCAGGGCACCGGTGCAGTGCACACCTCCCCTCCCTGCTCCCTTACCACCTCTACTCAGACTTCAAGAGGCAGTATAACTGCTCCTAAAGAACGGGAAGGCCCGCTGCACCACACCCTTATGTAGCAGAGTTGCACATTACAGTAAGGGGTGCAATACCCTGTGGTGAAGGAACTATTGGGTATTTAATTATCTTTCAGCATCTGACAACGTGAGCGCTCAGAATAGAGGCAAAACTAGATTGGAAGGAAGCCTGGTGCAGAAGGTGGAATGGGTTCTCCTCCCTCCTTTCCTATGCATGCTTAGTGAAGTCCCATTCTCTTCAGCCACCAAAGCCAGCCTTCTATATGCTGATGGGCCCTTTTCCTCTTCTTCTGTCTCCCGCCTTCTTGTAAATGTAGCCAAGGGAGCTGCTGTGTAGAAAGCAGTGGGATAACAGTGGGCTAAATGGGGGAGAGGCGATGCTGAATCTGTCCTGATTCACAGAAGCCCCACTCCTGGCCCCCAAAAGACCTTCCTTGGCTTCACAGATGACCATGCTCTCACTCTGAAGCCCCTAATGACAGTGAAAGAGTTTGAAAACTAAACTCTAAAATATATGAAACTTTAAAAGAAGTTTATTGCTGTGGAAAAAGTTTTATTAATGCAAAATCTGCATGTTCTCGGTCCATTTTGTTTACAGCAATAGATCAAATTAATGGCACACAAACTCTGAGTGAGTAGCAAGGGTAGGAACAACCCTCACTGAACCCAAAGATCTTCCCATTCCACAAGGAGCGCAAAGAGCAACCTTCTGCCAGTTCAGAGGAATCCCACTAACTCAGAAGACACATCCCAGACAAATGTCCGTAGGGCATTCCTCCCCCCTCCCTAAAGCTCCAAAGCAAGAGCCTCCCCTGAACAAAGTCTGTTTGCCCCATTAACCACACTGTTTGTTCAAGCTGAAATCTGAGGGTCACGCTGGGGCCATGCTGGAGTGGGGCCGGTGTGTGCACCGGTGTGGGGGCGGTGCGTGGGGGCAGGTGTACATGGGCACACACCCATCCTCCCCCCTCCCCCCACGCATCCCCACGCACAGAGCAGCCAGTGGTTTTGACAGTTGCTCTGTGCATGGGCAATGGATGGAGGTGGATGGGCATGTGTACTTTGTAGGAGCGCGCACTTATGCCCACCTACCTGCCACTGTTGTACAAATGGAACTCACCCATGCATACTCACACAGGTCCCTGCATGGGCATGTGTGGGTGTATCTCATGTAAAAAGGGGCACTGGGTGCTAACACCCATTCGTGTATGCACACATTCAACATAGGTGTTGTTTCCCAGGCCATGGACCCTCATAGACCTGCACCACCTGCACCTATTATAGGGTAAAAACAAAAGTGACAGCCAACCAGTCGCCGCCTGTCCCGACCCACATCAGGCATCTGCAGCGTACCTCGTCTGGCATGGTTCAGGGCGCAGAACAAACGTGTACCCTGCCGGGCCACTGACTGCACAGCCCCGGGGGCAGGGAGAAAGCATAGCCTGTCGACCCCACCATGCACCCCGGCAACTGCCATGACAGGCAGTCATGGTGGTCGGTGAAAGCCAGTCATGGCTGCCCATCAAGGCAGCCCCAGGCTACAGCCCCGATGTAACCCACTTCTCCTAAGATATTCGTAACTCTATCTGCCACTAACACAAGGTTTGAACCCTGTCCTACTGTTTTCCAACCCTCTTCCTCCTCGTTTCTGCATGCAACTTACAAATAATGCAGCAGAATTGCTGAGCACCATTTTTACTATGGAGCATCTATTTTGCACAAAAGTGAGAAACTGAATTGAGGACAAAATGAAATGACCCTACAGAGTAGACCTTGTCCATGCCTTCATAGGAGTGTGCTCATTTCTTCAAGAGACTGTTAGAAAAATTGCCTTAAGCTCCCAAACTTCCAATAAACTAATATTAATCTAAACTGTAATTAAATGGGAAATTATGAATTTGGAGCCTCATTATCCCCCAGCAGGTGGCACTGATATAATGCAGGCTATAAATATAGCGCGATCTATCATAGTGACAAACAAGCAAATATTCTGTACCAAAATCTATCAGAAATACTCTTTTCTAGTCGAAATCAAATCTCTAGCTACTCAGAGGTTATTCATTTCCCCAAGTAATTAGCTATCGTATCCCTCCCATTTCTTTCAAAACTGCTAATAGCATCACATTTACAAATAGTGTGCCTTCAGAGTAATCAAAAATGGTCTGTGCGCCTGGCTGAAGAAAAGGCTCTGGGTGCAGCAGTGTGGGCCAGTACTAAAAGACAAAGCCAGCAGAACTCTAAACAGAGTGGGGGAGCATCTTAGTCTGCTTGCCCACATTAAACAATTTCACGTTTCTTTATATCTTACGTGATATTTTGTAACTTGTTCATTTCCCTACAAACAACAAGACAAAAGGTGCTAGCCACAAATCTGCGAAGAAACAAGTGCAAAGGCACATAGCCAGCAAGCAAGAAGGCTAAATAAACGGGACTATGATCCCAAGAGGGACATGTACATATATATAAATAGTGGGACAATCACATAAAAATAAAACAAAAATGTTTATTATACATGAATGATCAAGAACAACCAGACAATGTAATAAAGACTAAGGTTCTACAAATGATCTCCGTTCGATCAAAAAGGGATGACGTCCATATACATATCCAGTCGACGAGATCCCAGGTTATATTCTTGTTTCGAAATGATCTTTTTCAGGAATCTTAGAGTGGATACTATCAATGCATTCTCTTGATCTTCTACACACTAGTGATGTACAGCGTGTACAGAAATGAACAAACTAGGTCTCCCCTACACAAAACAGTAACAATACAAGAACATGCTCATGCATATAATCAATAAATTCACCGTCCCCATTTATACATGCCTAACCTACAACTGCAGCACATATAACAACTGAGATGAAGATCACTATATACCAAAACAAAAACAATGTAGTATCAATATGCTGTTATCCGATATCAAAACACCATGTGTCATAGCCCCCACTAGTAACAAAGCTGTATTTGTTACTAGTCCCGTTTATTTGTCATAGTCCTGTTTATTTAGCCTTCCAGCTTGCTGGCCGTGTGCCTTTGCACTTTCTTCTCACTTGTTAATTTCCCCTGCCAAATGAGAAAAGGTGCATGCATGTGACTTTCATCACAGATGTCAGGGCAGGAAAATCCTGACACTTATGGGAGTTCTGTATTACGTGAGATTGGAATGTGAGCATGGGGCGAATTAAACGTGAATTTAACCTATGTGAAAATTACAGCATGAGCATAGATCCTCTAACTGATCTCTTAAGGTCACAAGACTTCGTACAGGGAAAAAACCCGGAAAGCAAACATGGGCATGCAGCCCAGCAGGCATCGTATGTTATTGCCAATTTCATGCGGGACAGAATCTCGTGTGAAAATCAGCACGTGGGCAAGCAGCCTTAGTTAAAGTACAATTCAAAGCAGATATTTTGGTATCTGGAGACTACAGACAATTAGGGCTCATTCAGACGTGCTTTTAAATCGCACAGGAGCGGCGGCGGCATCTTGCAATTTAAAGCACAGCGCACTTCTGGGTTGGTGTGAATGCATCGAGTGCGCACATTTCAGCCTAACCCGAACTGTTGGAGTGCGGTTTTAAAAGCTGCTCGGAGCAAACTAAAAGTAAGTGTGGATTCAAGAACTAAAGGATACAAGCTGGTCATCAATAAATTTATACTGGAATTAGGTTTTTAAACAAACAGAGCAGTGAACTACTGGAATAAGCTTCTGAGGCAGCTGTGGAAGCAAAGAATCTGAATAGCTTTAGAATGGAGTTGGCTAATTTTATGACAAACTTTTGAGATGATTTTTTATTTGATGTTACAGGAGAAAATTCCTCACCACCCAAGAATACTTGTTGGGTTTTTCTTTTCTTTTTTCTTTTCTTCCTAAATTTGTCTACAGTTGGAAGTAGGACTGTTGGGGCATTCTGAAGCCTAGAAACTATAATTGTATATCAGGTGTCTGGCTGGTTGGTCTTGTGCACATGCTCAGGGTCTTTCCTATTTGCCATATTGGGGGGTGAGGAAGGATTTTTTCCTCTGGGCAGATTGGCAGTTGACCCTGAGCTTCTTTTTGTCTTCCCCTGAAACATGAATGTGGCTCACCTGTTTGGGACATCTGGATATTTCTTTTTCTAAAATTGTTCTGCTATTTTGGGCATCAGTGTGCTCTGGTTGATCCCAGTCTCTACTTGTAGCTGTTGGTGAGATTTTTCTGTGCAGATAGTTGCAGTATGGTAGGTCCTGCAGTGGTACAGGGGGCTGGATTAGATTGACCCCTAAGGTCCCTTCCAGCTCTGTGACAAGAACCTTGGTGGAATGACAAGGAGGAGGCTATGGGAATCAGGTACAGTGGGTGAAAACAGACATGATGCTAATCACCCTTTAACCACCCTTGGTGGTCATTTATGCATGTTTCAGGGCTGAATAGGGCACCAATACAGCCCTGCAACTAACCACCAAGCGTGGTTAAAGGGTGGTTAGCTTCATGTCTGTTTTCACCCAATGACAAGGGACTGGGTGGAATGATAGAAATACTCCCCGTGGTCTCCTTATTATTCCTCCCAAACACTTATTTTACCCAGGATCTTGCCATTCTACCTGCTTGTCATGGCTTTCCCCCTGTCATTCTGACCAAAACCTTATAATTCCACCCATTCTTCATGGTCTCTTCACTGTCGTTCCAGGCATTCTCTTGTCATTCCACTCATTCCCGGTGGCCTTTCTTATCATTCCACACTTCCAATGCCCAAAGATGCAGCTCCAATGCATTGCTTCAAAACCAATTAAAGCTTACAGTCATTCACAAACCCATTTCTTCCAGTTGGCATTCCCACTGCTTCCATTGCTTCCAATAGTCCTCAGAATCATTATTACTAAGTATTTGTATAGCACAGTAGGGGAAGGGGGGGAACCTCAGACTTGGGGGCCAGCTGTGGGTCACACCTATCACCTAGGTCCCCTTTTCCAGTACCTGGATCTGGTCCCTGGATCCAGTTCCTATTCCCAGGTACAAAATAATAATAATAATAATAATAATAATAATAATAATAATAATAAAGAGCTCAGTAAGGGATGAGGACATGCATACATGGATAGGGGATGAATTCATGACATAGATCCATGATCTGGAGACTCCTCTTCCTAAGTGCACCCGTTAACCACCCCCACTCCCAACTTCTAGCGACCCTTGGAACTTGTACAAATTTGTGGCTCCTAGGAGGGCAAAGATTCCTCACTTTTGATATAGCACTTCTAGTATCCTTCCAACAAGCTCTCAGACCAAGGAACAAGAAAGAAAAAAAGTGGTGGAGGGAGAATGGAAATCCCAAGATTCTAACATCAGATCACTTGGAGAAGTGGGGGAGAAAACTCAAAGGGTCTGCCACTTTTATCCTTTCAGAAACACTATAAAACTACACAATGCTGTGTGCAGTGCAAGTATTTTTTAAGTTCTCATGCTATAGCAGAAATGTTGAATATAACAATTAAGCAAATAAATCCTTTAGGAGAACATTGCAGTTCTGCCTGTATTTGTCTTTGAAATTCTGTCTGTTTTGCACAATTGACAAAATAGCCCTACCAATTTAAACATCAATCAAAGTTTAACAAAACTTTGTTAACAAAACTTACCAAGCATCAGATCATGCAGGAAGAGAGGACAATATTCAAAGGGACTACCACAAGAAGGAGCAGCATAATTTTTCCCTTTCAGAAATACTATGAAACTATACAAGGTTGTGTGCAAAGCAAGTGCACACTGCTGAAAGAAGATTAAATATAAAAAGTCTGCAAGTAAAACCTTTGGAAAATCTATTAAATTCTGTCTGCATTTTTTCGTGGTGTACTCAGTCAATTCACAAAATATCCAAACTATTTTAAACCTCAGACCATTTTTAAGCATCAAATTATACAGGTGGGGGAGGAGGCATAATTTAAAAGAGCTGTACCATAGGAAAGAGCAGCAAAAAAAACCCAGAAAAACATATTTTTAAAAAATGAAAAATAAATCTAAAAAGAAGTCTTCTATCTGCTGCAGTAGCCTTCTAACAGGTTCTAACTGGTTCCATGCTGGTCATCAGTTTTCTGTTCCCTCCTCCACCCCCCTTTCCTGAAGAGGAATGGGAGAGAGGGAGCTCCTCTGTGTTACTATCGGCTTTGCGATGCTGAAAATCAATGCCTCAAAGCCATTCAAATAGGCTGGGTTCCTTTATTGGAACCCATGCCTTAGTGCCCTGGGCTACCTGAAACCCCAACTTCATAACCTTGTTGTGCCGGTGCCCTGAGGGCAGCAGACCCTACCTGTCCCCAGACCATAGCTGCAAACTGGCCTGGCCCACCTCTCTTTCCATCCCTTCTTCTCCCCACCAAACTCTCAGCTTCCCCCTGAGCACACTCCTCTAGTGATTGACAGTATGGACTGGATACAGTGGGTCAGATTAAGAAATTGGAAAGAAACCAAATAAAAACTAGTCACAGGTCCTGCAAGCTGAGGGTTCACTCACCCTGAATTCTTATATAAACCAAATGAAATGTCTTTGTCCATAGTTTCCTCCAAGATTATTCAACCTACATGATCTAGCAAGTTGTTGAAATGTAGACAGCTTTCACCCCTTTCTAATACCATAGCAGGCATAGAGAAGACAGGGAGGGGGACCCCCTTGCCATCAGAAGTCCCAGACTAGACTCTGCTCTGTTCTCCCATCTGTTTACAGCCCCAGACACAGTGAGCACATGTACAAATCACTTACAATACTCCTCCCTGTTTCCAGATGGGAGGGGGGAGCTGAAGGGAAGAGGCAGCCTCAGTACAACTTTTCTGCATTCCATTGGGTGCTCAGATTCCTGCTACCCAATAGAATACTCAAGATCTGCCCCTCCAGAAAGGACTTCCTGATGGGAGGGAGGAGAGTTGAAGGGAAGAGGCGGGCTCAGTACAGCTTTTTAGCTTTCTATTGACTGCTGACTCCTGCTAGCCAATTGAAGGCTAAGATATTGGCTCAGTATGCCCTTCCCCCCCTCCTATTCCTGAAAATTTGCCTTCGGAAAGCGTTCCCCACCAAGACAGCTCCGAACTCCAGACAAAGTAAAAAAGCTGGGCCGGGAACAGCATGGCTTCCTCTTCCCTTCCTCCTTAAATTTCCCCAGACTTGGAATAAGCCTGGGTGGGGGAGCAAGAAATCTCATAAGAATCAAGAATCAGGGTTGAGATCTCGCAGAGTTCTCAACCCTGATTCAGATTCTCATAAGATTTTTGCGAGAATAAATAAAATCTATTCTTGCTTCAGCCCTATAATTTCATTGGAATCAGTACTGTCTCTCAACTTCAACAAAACCAGCTGGAATATTGGGATTGCTTCATGACACTAGAAACCCAGGATACCTGGTAACTGTACACTGCGCACAAGAAAGAGTTGTTCCCAGAGAAAGGTTAGAATTGTGATAATTTATTTTTTAAAATGTTTCAGCGCATTATGCAGACCTCCCAGGTGTCATTCCACCACTTGCATGAAGTTAGACCTGATCACACCATTTCACATAAACTGAATCAGGCTTCATATGCTTTTTGTGATCTATAAAAGCTGTGACCCTTTCCAGATTCCCCCCAAACTACAGACACTTGTACTGTGCAAGCCCAGAGGCAAAATGTGGTTTTTGCTGCTGCTGCACCATTATTTTATTTATTTATTTATTTATTTATTTATTCTTATATTTCTATCCTGTCCCCTCGCCAATGGCAACTCAGGGCGGCTTCCATCCACCGTATACATTATAATAAAACAACAATATCAAAAGAGAAAGTATATAAATAAATATGTAAATATAAAACAGCATACATAAAAAGCATATGTAAAAACAGGTCTCTGCAAAATAACAATCCCCCTCCTCCCCCTCAACCCAACTAGCCCTAACCCCCCTCACCAAACGCCTGACAGAAGAGCCAGGTCTTACAGTTTCATTGGAAGGCAAGGAGATCTGGATTGAGGCAAACCTCTATCAGGAGGGAATTCCAGAGCAACAGCGCAGCCGCTGAGAATGCCTTTAAGTCTGTTCAGACCTGCCAATAGTATGGGACCTCCAGGAGGGCACCCCCAGATGACCTCAGAGGATGCCCTGGAGTCCAGGGGATGAGGCAATCTCTCAGGTAAGCAGGGCCCAGGCCATGAAGGGTTTTAAAGTGTCAAAACCACCACCTTGAATTGGGTCTGGAAGACAATAGGCAGCCAGTGCAGTGCTTGGAGCACCGGATGAATGTGCTCCCTGCAGTCCACCCCAGTAAGCAGGCAGGCTGCTGCATTCTGCACTAGCTGCAGTTTCTGAACCATCACCATGGGCAGCCCCACATAGAGCACATTGTAATAGTCTAGCATTGAGGTGATGAATGCATGGATGAGGGTGGCAAGGTCAGAGTCAATGACATATGGGCGGATCCTCTTCACCAGGTGTAATTGGCAAAAGGCGACCCTGGCCACAGCCAACACCTGGGAATCCAGGCATAGTTGTGAGTCCAGGATCACCTCCAGGCTCCACACAGATGGAACCAATGGAGGACAATAATGGAGGCAACCTCCACCCCCAGATCACCAAATCCACCACCAGCATCACCTCTGTCTTATCGGGATTGAGCTTCAATTGGCTTGACCTCATCCAATCAACCACATCTGCCAAACACTGGGACAGCACTGAGACAGCAGAGCCTGGGTCGGTTGAAAATGAAAAATATAGCTGGGTGTCGTCAGCATATTGGTGGCAACGAACCACACAGCTGCATACAACCTCCCCTAATGGCTTCATATACAAGAGAGGGGACATAATAAACCCTGTGGGACCCCACATGGGAGGCCCCCATGGGTCAATGTACAGGCCCCAAGCACCACCCACTGAGATCTATCTGCAAGGTAGGAACAGAACCATGACATGAAGGTCCCATCTACCCCAGCCAGGTCCCGCAGGCGGGTCGCCAGCATTTCATGGTTCACGATATCAAAAGCCGCTGATAGATCTAGGAGGACCAGCAGGGTCATACGACCCTTATCCAGTTCTACCAGGAGGTTGTTGACCAAGGCCAAAAATTCTGTCTCTGTGCCATAACCCAGGCAAAAGCCAGACTGCGTGGGATCAAGAAAATCGATGCCATTCAGATGTGACTGCAGCTGACAAGTCACTACCCGTTCAATAACCTTCCCTAAAAAGGGAAAGTTAGAGACAGGCCTCTTGAGGAGAGGGCAGACCACAACCTCGTTGAGGGAGTCCAGCACCCTCTCCTCCCAAAGGGAGACATTGATCACCCCCACCATAACCAGTCCTAAAGTCTCCCTGGTGGTTTTCACCAAGCAGGATGGGCAAGGATCTAAATCACAAGCTGTGGCTCGAACAGACCCCAGCACATCAGCGGACATCACCAATTGAAATTCATCCCACACACCCTGACCAGACAACGCATTCCTAATCTCTGGCTCCACCACTCTCTCTGAAATAGCAGAGTCAAAGTTGTGCTCAATGCAACCAATTTGTCCGCAAAGTACTTCAAAAACATGGCACAGTGGGCCGTAGATGAATCCAGTTCCAGGTGGAGACAGGCTGGACTGACCAGACCTCTCACCATCTTGAACAGCTTCACTGGATGCGACTGAGTGGATGTGATGAGTGCAGCAAAGAACACTCTATGCAGCAACTGATCATCTTGAGCACGAGTACAGTGCCACCACCACTCCAACAGCTTCACTTCGCACTTCAGCCCCCCCCCCGCCCCAGGTCCTCCATGAACCACGGAGACCTGCAGAGCTGAGACGCTGGAAGTGGATGCCTAGGAGCCACCCGAACAATGACGCCAGCCATCCATCCATTCCAGAAGGCTACTAGGTCATCAATAGAGAGACCATCAAGGTCAACAGGTATCTGCCCAAGAGCATTCTGGAACCCCTCCTGTTCCATAAGACTCCTGGGGTGGACCATCTGAACTGATCCTACACTCCTACTGTCAGGAAAGGCATGCTAGGATGGAGGCTCGCAGGAGGTAGTCCAACCAAGGCAAGGGTGTCAGGGGGTGGGAGCTGGACTGGGGGCAGTAGTGGCAATAGGGGTCGTGATGGTGTGGGGGAATTATGGCTCAATGGGAGGGGGAATCGGGGAGGGGGCAGGGCTGCATGGCGCAACGTGCGGTCACACAGGCCCACCCCACCCTCATGCTTCCGTGGCCGCCCACCCTCTGGGAGACGGGCGGGCGCTGCAGCCAATACAGCCGCAGCATCCACCCACCCCCCAGAGTATTGACAACGGCCCAGAATAGGCAGCGAGCATGGCCGCCAATTCTGGGCCATGGTCAGGGGCCAGACAAGACGTTACCATGCTCAACCAGAGTGAATTCCACCGTGGTTGAGCGTGGAAACGTCATGTCTGTTGGGGGCACAAAGTGATTCCCGCTGGGAGTTCACCCCCGGCGGGAATCACTTTGACCACACTTTCGGAGATGGTCCCCAGACCACCCTCGAAAGCTTGGTTATTTTGATCCCCACTGGTGGTTCACTGTCTGGACAAGTGGTCGGGGCCTATCTAGGCTCTCACACATGAGGTTGGCCACCCAGTCCAAGATGGCATCATGGATCGTAGATGATTTGTTGGCTACCGACCACACATTGAACACCAACAACAACAATCCTGGGTCATCTGAGACCTCAACCAGCTGGTTGTATGGGCCTGGGAGGATGGAGTGGGAAACTGGCACTAGCCACTGGTCCATCCGCTCGCGATGACATCTTCCCTCCCACCACTGAGCCATAATTCAGATGTATTCTGCTGCGTGATGCAACATGCGGCCACACAGGCCCACCCCCCACACTTCCGAGGCCGCCCGCCCTCCGGGAGACGGGCGGGCGCTGTGGCCAATGCAGCTGTGGCACCCGCCTGCCCCCCAGGGTATTGACAATGGCCCAGAATCAGCGGCAAGCATGGCTGCCGATTCTGGGCCGTGGTCAGGGGCCAGACAAGACGTTACCATGCTCAACCATAGTGAATTCCACTGTGCTTGAGCGTGGTAACGTCATGTCTGTTGGGGGCACAAAGTGATTCCCGCCAGGAGTTCACCCCCGGCACGAATCACTTTGACCACGCTTTTGGAGATGGTCCCCGGACCATCCTCGAAAGCGTGATTATTTTGATCCCTGCTGGTGGTTCACTGTGGTGAACATCTGGTGGGGATCAAACAGACATTTCAGGACCATTCCCCACCACGGGGGATTGTCTGTGGTTGAGCGTGATCTCGTAATGTCTGAAAGTACCCAATGTTAGGGTGGCAGGGGAGGGAACCCATCCCCCCAGTCCCATCTTCCAGCAACACCCCCCTGGGGGACCTAACCAACTCTCCCTAACCCCAAAAGAATCCCCAAATAACCCCAACAAACAATCCCCACCACCACCCTCACTGGGGAATGACTACCCCGAGGGGCCTCTCAGCTGCTCTCACCGGCCAGAGAAGACCCCTCCCAACCCCCCATTATCCCCAAAATAAAAAGACCTCCCTATCCAATCTCCCATTCCCCAATAACCAATCCAATTAACAAAAACCCTACCATTAACACACACACCCATTTGCCTACCTTACTACTCAAGCCGAGAGTAGGGTGGCCAGATATGCAAATTTTAGAGGACACCTATGAGAAATACAGGTTTCAGGGCTTCAGTGGAGCCAATGCAGCCCTGCAACCTGTATTTCTCATAAGTGTCCTCTAAAATTTGCATTTCTGGCCACCTTAGCCGAGAGATCCAGAGCCAGTTATCAGGAGAGGTGATAAGTACATTTTAGTGTGTATATTCCCAGCTGTAGTTAACTCATAACTGTGGCAGAAAAGACCAGTGTAGGTGGCTATGCCAAAACAGCTCAAAAAACAGGCACTCCTGCTCCTTTTATTTATATGATTTGATGTAAGCCTAGGAATAGAAAGAGAATTTCTACTCCGAGCTGAAGGGATGTGCTAACATGATTCGGAAGTTCGGCGTTTGGACCGAACTCGAATAGTTCGGTTGACCGAACCGAACTTTAGAATCGAACTCGAATTCGACCAAACTGTTAGGTCAAATCTGAACAAGTTCAGAAGGTCAAAAAAACCGGTTTTGAATGTACAAACTCGGTTCGGAAGTTCGGAATTCGACCGAACTCAAATAGTTCAGTCAACCAAACCAAACTTTCGAACTGAACTTGATTTTTTAACGGAACCGAATTTCCGAACTCGGTTCTGTTCGCACATCCCTACCGAGCTCTGCATGCCAGGTAACAATAATACGGAATTAAGCTGAAGAGAGCTGGGGCAAACCTGTGTCTTTTTCTGCCCACTGAATAGCTCATCCAGAAATAAGTATTATTCTCTTTACAGATCATGGGCTTTATTGACTGAACTTGACATTATTAACGTATACTGGGAAAAAGCTACTGCAGTATTCAAAGAACAAGAAAAAGACGGTGAACCACTTTATTAGGGTGCCAGTGAGCTAAACAAACAAATCAACACAACATGAACTTCAGGTGGTTTGAGCAGCAGAGTCAGAGTAAACAGAGTCTGAGGAGAAAATGCCTTCAGAATTCCCCCACACTGCAAAGCTGCCTGGGCAGAGCGAGCATTCAAAATCAGATCAGCGTGCAAATGTTTTTTAAAAAGGGGTAGATTAATTCATGTGAGCCAGACAGCTCAGCTGGAACTTCTGTTCAGCTGCCGATTTCATTGGCTCGCCTCATCTGAATGTACTTTTCTTTCTTCCCCAAAGACTTGCCTTGGTAGGAAATCAAGCTACTCTAGAGGGTGCGATTATCATGCGAGGATCATGCAAGTACCTGCCACGCTTTATTGCATAATTAAAAGGAATTGGATGCAGAAAATCTGCCCGTAATGTGCTTTTGGAGAATGACAACTGGGGGTCTGAATAGCTAGGGGTTTTTGAACCAGAACGTTACTGTGTTGCTGCTACGTAACTGCTAGGCCCTTTCTCTTCCAATAGAGCATTCTTAACAACTCCAAATTCTCATTGTTTGGAATTAAGGAGTTCAAAGAAAGAGAGTTTATGTAACATATATTCTTAGTAATAGGAAACAGAGATGATTGATGTTTGAGGAAAGATTAAAAGAACCGCAGAGTATTGAAATGGAACAGTCCTATACCATTTAATAAAAAATCACCTCTCTCTGTGCCTCCTTTGCCCACCCTGGAGAATTTAGTAGTTAAATAAATCTTGCCTATATAGAACGCTCTCAATTTGAAAAGTGAAAAGGATTGCAATCACTTAAATGTTCTTTATTTGACAAATACAAGGATATTCCTTACACATAATAGGATTGTACATTGCAGGTACTCTACTAAAGATGTGTGAGAGAAATCATGCTTCTGGTAAATGCCATTGCCTAAGCAAACATACAAAAGATTCCTGATAACCTCCATTAAAACAAAGAAGTTATGCTTTGGAGGGAGGGGGCAGGGGTTAGGGACTGCACATCTGGACTAGTAAGAGCAACAACAAAAAACAAAGAAAAACAGAGATTCTAAATACGCTTTCAAGCCTTAAGCTCCAGCAAAGCAAGCACAGGCAGGCAAGCCATCTTCTTCCCCTCCTCCCCCACCATAAAGGGTCTGTTGTATCAAAGAGCTTGTCAAGTCATTAAAACATCTGGACTTCATGCCAAAATGGCTTCTTTGAGAGACACATTTAAGACCTTATCTGCAAAAATAAGCTCTCTGGATGGCTAAGGAAAAGGAGCGGCTGAATGAAGTGGAAAGCAATATGATGAAACAGCTGTCAACATTGGCATAATTCTGTTTTTGCTGAAATCAATGGGGATTTTCCCACTGATTTCAATAGCACTTTTGAAGATATCCTTCCCCACACCGAGTTCCTTTCCTATAAATATGTTCCGAGTTTCCTCTGACTATGGTGTACTTTGCCAATTCTCACTTCACTCTCGACAACCGAGAATGGACATTTAGGAATCCGGAATGGCTCTGCCATCTCTCTAACCTCTGTCTTGGGCCACTGGCATCATTTGTGCCCCTATTAGTTTGTGCCAAGGTGGCTGTCCCTTTCACCCAACCTTAACTATGGCACTGCCTGAGGTAATTCAGCTGACTGCAAGGGAGTTATATCAGTGGCCAAATTGCCCCAATGAAATCTTATTAAGTTAGAGAATAAACCCTGTGGGAAGTGATAGGAAGCCACATCACTGGGGACTTTTAAAAACAGGCTAGGAACGACACTGGTAAGTGTAGTGCATTAGCAGAGAAATGGGCTAGGTCTTTCCCATCTCTCAGTTTCATGGTTCCTCAGGACAATGAACTTACTGTGTTGAGCAAAACTGTTCACGTGCTATATGGATGAGTCACTCGCTAATAGCTCAAAGAGAACAAAAAAGAGTCAGGTTGCAGACTTACCAGTAAACTGATTTCTTGTACACACAGCCTACTTTGTCTGCTTTAGCATGAGTACTTTACATGCACACACTGGTAAGCCAGGCCCAGCCACATTCCTTGCGGGCTCTCATTTTACACGAGGGGGCTATTGAGGCACAGACGAACTAGCCTGCAGTCATAACGTGGGTTTTCAAAAGAGCAATGTTCACACAGTAAGCCATCTCGATCAAGCCACCTGGTATCATTTCTGATCTCAAACTAGATGCATGCAAGCATTTGAGAATCAGTTTTCAAGAGTATTCATCTATTCAGCGTATTTATTTTGGCCAGCAAAACTAAATAGGTCAGAGGTGCAGCACTAACCTCATTATTTCAATGGAGTTAGGACTGCTTCCCAAATGTTTGCAGGAAACAAAGGAGAGATTCCTCATGGCCAAAAATAGTGTTTTATGCTCTAAATAGGGGATGTTTCAAAAGAGATTATTAACCAAAGTGGGAGAGGAAAAACCAGGCAAAGTGGGCACAAGAGAAAACATGTGGGAGAATTCATTGATTCAGGTGATCCGTTCCTTTGAAAGCAATGCAATTCATGGGCTGAAGAGCGTTCAGTGCCTCTAAAGATTCTGTTTAGGTAGAAGAGTAGCAGGGTGGTTGGAATAATTTTCTGTTGCTTGTAAACTCCTTGATGGATGGGAAACCTTTTCCTGATGACTATGCCAATGTACACAAGGCTCTACACCCAGGCTACATGTCTTTGTGGATTCAGGTCCACAACACACACACAGGTCGCAGGTTTCCTCTGGCAATGTGCTATTTATTTACAGAACACCTAATACAGAACATTAGCTCATTCCCATAAGCACAAGAGCTTACCGTACCCCTTCACCAGCATGGGACTGTTCACCAGGCACTCCCTGTCTTAGACCTTCAGCCCTGGGTCTTCTTTAGCCCTGGGTCTTCTCTAGACTAATCAACTCCAGAAAGAGTTTTGTCCTTGGGCATGGTTAGCCTGACTCCTACAGCTCCCTCCTGATGAAGGGCTAGGCTATCCCTAGCTTTGTTAACCCCTGGGGTGAACTCCTTGCCTCTCCTCAGTGGTTTCACATTTAAGCTCCCTTCATAGGATTTACAACTGCATCCTCCCAGTAGCTAGCAACTAGGCCAATTAGCTGCAGAGGTTCATACCACCTTTCCCCCAGTGGCCATACCCTGTAAGCTCTTATAGTGGCATGCCAACTCAGGTGTTCGCCCTACAAGGTCTTAGGGTGACCTGTCACAAGGAGCATAATGTGGGGAGGAAAGGAAAGAAGTAGTACTATCTAGGAATATTACTGGAGTGCCTTGCCTTGGCAATGACAATATTTCCCTCATTTTGGGTGGGAGAGTGCTTGGCCTGGTTTGATGGCGGATGCCGTAAACTTTAGTCAATGCATAAACTAACTCCTCTTTAGTTTACTTTACTTAAAAACCTACCAAAGTCAGACGCTTGAGTAAAGTGCTAGGGTAAAGAGAGGAAAATTCCTTTGCCTGGTGAGAGAACCAGAAGCAAGAATCCTTCAAGTGTCGGCCTTATCAGAAAATCCACGGAGGCTTATCGGGAGATAGGCATCCAGAGGTTTTTGAGCTGCCTTTCTGAACTTCTCCTTAGGCCTGAAAGTTTGATATCATTACAGGGCATTTCCAAGGCAGCAGCTTAATCTTTTTACAAGATGTAAATCAGTTTCAGTAATTATCATAATAGATGGTTCGCTCGTGTTTTCTTGCTGGGGAAAAAATGCCATGTCTTATAAATTCTTCAGTGCTGTAAAATCAAAGCAGCGGGGTTGGCATGCAGATTTGGAGGGGAGGCTAATTCTACGAGGATGGATATTTTTCATAGAGAGAGATTTTACGTGAGATCATCACACATGCTGCTATCTCAATAGCACAACATACAAGTCCAGGTAGCAAAAGCCTAGGACTTGGGATGAACATCGGCAGAACAGAGTTGTTTACCCCTGTGGAGATGGAGACACCTCAGCACTGTACAAAATCACAGGCAGACCCATGGCTAGTTTTTGGCAGACGTTGGGAGTGGAGGATAAATACTGCCTGTGTGTCCGATTACAGTAATGAAACAGGTATTTTACTATCTCACTGAAAATAGTCATGTATTTAACAAATGGGATTATTCTCTGAGTGACCCAGAGAAACTGGGACTTCCCCACAGAGCCTGGAGACTCTGGGTCAAAACACAGTCTCTGGGTGAATCCCAGAGACATGGCAACCCAAGGAAGAACTGGTTATCATCCCGCACTGGCCTGCAAGGAGAAACAGAAGGCTGAGCTAAAGGTAGCATCCAGGTAGTGGAACTCTGTAGGCTTAAAAAGACAGGGTCTGCAGTGCTGTCTCGGGTTCCTGGGGAAGCTCTGTCTAGATTGGAACTGCTTATATGTATGCAGGACAGCACTGTAAATAAAAGGCACGTGGTGAAGAATCTGAATCAGAAAGTCTTTGTGATAAGTACTGGATGGTGTCTCAGGCCTAGTCCTGTGAGAAGTCATTCACCACAAAGGCCACCCCATGACAGATTCCAAATAGGGTATTGATCCCAATTGATATTCAATATATTCTGCATGGGGACTGTGGGATTAGAATTATGGCCCTTTTCAAATGGATCCCCCCCCCATGTGTGCGGGGGGGTGTGTCCATTTGAACGCCATGGTGGGTGTGGGAGGGGATGTGCGGGCATCCGTGCGAATGCCGCAGTCAAGGGGGGGGGTGCATGCTCCCATGGTCCAGTCATCACCCATGCACGGAGCAACGAGCACCAATGCCGGATGCTCCGTGTGTGGAGGTGGGTGGGTCTGTGGAATCACACCCCGACGCACCACCCACCCATCCCTGCCCACACACACAGCTGTTTGAAAAGGGCCTATGTCCCAAAACAGGGTCAAGCAGGCAAAAAGTTTGAGAAGCAGTGGGTTAACTCATGTCACATCACGTGTGACTGAACAAATGATGAACTGAAAAACCAAAGTGGTGAATAAGAAAGAAATTAAACACCAATCACCCAACATATCAATTAAAGAAGGAATGAATTCAGTGAACTTTGCAGGAGGGATGAATTCACGGGTATTTGTTTCTTTAAATAAATATCCAAATTCTCTTTGCAACTACAGCATTCCAAGTTAGGGCTGCACCACAGGGTCAAGTATTTGTATCTTTACCCACATTCACTGCATTTTCCCCTTTGCCACCAATATGGAAAACGTAATACACTCCGGAATCTGAGTATGGGTTATTTGGGCACAGTAGTGTAGTGAGTTCTGCCAGTTTGACAGACCTAGAAAGAAAGGAAAATGCAGTTCAAACTGCTAAGTGCTACCAATTTTAAAAGGAGGCACTAATTTGGGGGAGCGTGGAGAATATGGATGGCTTGGTGGGTAGATTGTTAGCTTGGAGAGAGGAAATGGGGCATGAGTCTGGCTCAGGCGGGGGAGGGGTCACTGACTTCAGGAAGAGCAAGCTATGTGGCTAGCTTATTGGGGGGTGGGGAGAGGTTCTGGCTTGGGGATGGGGGAAATAGAACCTGGGTCTGGCTCAGGGGAAGTTGTTGGCATAAGGAAGGGGCCACTGGTGTGAAGAAAGACATGAACCATAAGTTTAGAAGCAGTTATTTGCTCCTATCCCAATGAGGAATAAATTCACAGCATGGGAAAAAGCAGAGTAGGAGAAATAGAATTTAACAATTAACTAAAAACAAATAAACATTACACTTTTCCAAAAAGAAGAGTCCATGTGCTATTGTTTATCTTCTACCAAGGGAGGAGGGAGAGTAAAGCCAAGATCTGCTAGCTACCCCAACTACAGAACACAGCAACAACAAAAGAGAAACTTTGACCAGTTTGGCTGATTTTGCCAAATACTTATAGCTCAATTGTCCCAGATCTAACCCGGAATCCAGATTAGAAAGGGATAGTATTGGAGAGTATTGGACACGCACTCTCACAATCCCTTGTTTGTATCCAAAATTATCAATGTTGTATCTCTAGTGAAAGATTTACAAGACTGCAGACTGGAGAGGTGCCACCAAATATAATAGTGAACACAAAGACAGAGTGCTCCGAGTCTTTAGCAATGAGGGAGATGAGCTGTGGTCGTCATGTTGTTTTCTGAATTCACGCTACTCAAGGTTCAAGAATTCAGAAAACAACATGACTTTTGAAAGGATTTTTTAACAATAGAAATGTCATCCTAATAACATCTGCAATTAAAATAGTTCAGCACTGGAAGGGCTCCTCTAAACAACATGTGGATCGTACCATTCATTCCATTCCTCTGACTTACAAGATTGAGAGGGAGTATGTGATGCCAGTTGGCTTTGTCAATGTAATGGGAATGAAGTATAGGTCTCTAGAGTTCAAGATGGGTCTCTCAACAGCTTGAACTAAAGAGCCAGATTCTGTAGATAGGTAGTCTTTGTGGAATGCACAAGGAAGAGAGTACACAACAGCCATAGTCTTTGGAGGCATTTTCTTGCGTACGGCTTGGGAGATGATGGACACATTCAATAACCAATGAAATACTTCTCAACTCCTAGACTCTGAAATGAAGGACAGTGATTCTCAAAATGACGGACAGTGCCAGACATAATTTGCACACATGCAAATTCAGAGTAGTCTATTACTTAACTATGGGTATTTTTACACAAACATTTCTCCTGCATGTTTGCTGTTACATCCTGAACTTGCTGTGTGTCTAAATCACTCACCCAGATCTTAATCATCTGGCTCTTTGAACTTCTGCATAGAACTTTTCCAGAACATTTGTGAGTAAAAGGTTCTCCTGGTAAACTGCTTTGCTCCAGGCAGCTGTGGTCACTTGGTTTCCATGGCAACCCCTCATGTCCACAGCTGCAGCTACTTTAGGCTGCCTCAGAGCAGTGTGTGTGCGAAGAATGCATCCGGAACCTAGGCTGCGTTCCCACCTGCAGTGGCAGTGGCGGCAACAGGAGGGGTGAGGGAAGACGCGGCAGCGCGGAAGAGCCAGCCAACAGGAAAACAGCTGGTGCGAAAGGCTGTTCAAACTGATTGTACAATGTTTCTCTTGCTGGGCTTTTCTCCTCTCTGTGGGAGTTCTCCAAGGCTCTTTCCTGGGCCCTCTTTCTCTTTTCCCTGTACACTCTTTCTCTTGGTAAGCTCACTGAATTCCATAGCTTCCAGTATCACCTGCATGCTGATGACACGCAGCTCTCTCTCTCCACTCCCACGCTCTCTTCCTCCATCCAGTCTTGTATCACTGACTGTCTCTGACATCTCTGCTTGGGTGTCTCACCACCAACTAAAACTTAATATGGGCAAGACTGAACTCCTCATCTTCCCCCGCAAACGTTCCCCTCCTACTTCCCTCTCAATTTCCATTGAGGGGGTCACCATCCAGCCTGTCCCACAGGTGCGTAGCCAGGAATTCATCTTTGACTTCTCCCTCTCCTTTACGCCTCACATCCAGGCTGTTGCCAAGTTCTGCTGCTTTGCTCTGTATAATATTGCTAAAATCCAGCCCTGCCTTACTGTTGCTGCTGCAAAAACCCTAGTATTTCTAAAATCTGGCTAAAATTCATACTCTAGTCATCTCTCGCCTTGACTACTGTAACTTCCTTCTTACTGGTCTCCCCTGCTCTGATCCCACCCCCCTCATCGCCATTCAATGCTCTGCTGACAGAGTTATTTGCCTTGCCTGTCATTTTGACCACATTCCACCTACCTGCGCTGCACTGAGGCATCCCATGGCTGTTGAAAGGGGTCTGCTGCTGCTGCTCCTGTAGCTGCCTGGCCGCTCCGCTGCTCCGTTGCTCCTCCGGGGACCTGTGGGGGGGAGAGAGTCATTGTGAGCTCTGGGGGTGAGGGGGAGCACAGAAGCTGGTCACGTGGACCGGCTTGTCCCCTCCCCTACCCAGAAGCGGCTGGGGCTACCTGGTGCGGAGGCTGCGTCTGTACGTCTCCGGCCTGGACCTGGCCTCCCTCGTCCTTGCCTTCATCACCTCAAGGCTGGACTACTGCAACGCGCTCTACGTTCCTAGTTCGGAGGCTGCAGCTAGTGCAGAATGCGGCGGTCCGTCTTCTGTCGGGAACGGGCCATCGGGAGCATATAACACCTGTACTCTGGACTCTGCACTGGCTGCTGATAGCGTGCCAAGCCAGGTTCAAGGTATTGGTGTTAATCTATAAGGCCCTTCACGGTCTGGGCCCCTCATACCTCAGGGACCGCCTCGCCCTCCGCGCCCCAGAGCGGCTGCTGGGGGTGCCTTCCTGGAGGTCCTCCGTGTTAAGCGGGAGGCCAAAATGGAGAGGGCATTCTTGGTGGCTAGGCCACGCCTCTGGAATTCCCTCCCGGAGGAAGCTCGCCTGGCCCAAAGCCTTTTAACATTCTAGCAAATTTACAAGACCTGGCTGTTTGCCCAGGCCTTTTGGGACGGGGGTGGGTGCGTATTGGGGTGGGGTTTATCCCCCATCACCCTATTTATTGTATTTTTATATTATCCTGGTCTGTTTTTTGGTGTGTTTTTACGAGTGTTTTTATATATGTTTATACTTGTATTTTATATTTGTTAGCCACCCCGAGCTGTTTGCAGGAGGGGCGGGATATAAATTGATGAAAATAAATAAAAATAAATAAATAAAATTCAGCCCCCCTCTCCGTCCTACACTGGCTTCCCCTATGGGAATGCATTCACCACAAGTTCATGGTCTTCACCTTCAAGGCTCTTCATGGTCTTTCTCCCCCATATCTCTCTGCTCTTGTATCCAACAACATTCCTGCATAAGTGCTTCACTCCTCCTCTGCCCCATCCTTGCCTCCTTGCACCTCCCATGTTCCTCTAAATATCTTTGCCCCTTGTCTCTTGCTGCCTCCCATGCCTGCAACTCCCTCCCTGGATACATTTGTTCTGCTTCCTCTCTCCAGACATTCAGGTCCCTCCTGAAGAACTACCTCTTCCATCAGGCTTTCCCTGGCTCATCATGAGCGATAAGCAGGTTTCCTAGTTTTCTCGTTGTGACAGAAAACCAGAGAAAAGCAGATTTTGCCTTTTTTCCAGAGAAACAGAAATTTTGCCTTTTCCCAGAGAGAACAGATTTTGCCTTTTTCCAGAGAATTTTGCAGAAAATGTTAGGGAGGAGAACACAGCAAACATGGGGCAGCAGGGATGCTGAGTGGAGCTGAGGGGAAGCGTCCTGAAGGCATGTGCTGTGGAGGAGCAGGGACTCTGCATTTGGAGGGGTGCCACAGACCTCAATTTATTTATTTTTTGGACTATTGGTGGGACAGGTAGCTGCAAAATTGCATTAAAATGAAAATATTACAATAAAATGTGGTGTTCTAACTCATTACCTATATATATTGTGGTGTGGGAAAGTCAACTAGCATTTACATTTAAACGCAGAAAAACAGAGATTTTGGTTTTTTTAATCAGATAATTTATTGGGGTGGGTTAAATCAGAGAATTTCCAATTTTTTGTCACAGAAAACTAGGAACCCTGGTGATAATCTCCTCCCTTTTACTAAGGGCTTTTATAGACGAGACAAAAAGGTGGCTGATCCTTTGATCAGCCGCCTTTCTTTGCGCTCGTCTAAACTTTAAGGCCTGATCCTACCCCGTTTCTGACCGGGTCTGCGATCCTGGCCCCTCAGACGCAGATCCCCGAAGTGCCGGCTTTACGCCGCACTTCCGGGTTCCCTGGCCGAGTGCGCATGCGCCAAAGGGTGTGCATGCGCACAACGACTGTACTCTGTGTCTGAACATCAAACACGGCATACAGAGGAAGGCGGGGGAGAGATGCTGGCGCTGAACGATCCCGCTTGTGAGTGGGATCGTCTATCAACGCCCTCAGTCAAGCACATGCACCTGCAACCTCATTTGTATCCTTGTCTCTCCTGATGTTCATCTCTCCCTGGTCCCCCCACCCCACCCCTTCCTTGTCTCTATTAGATTGCAAGTCCCTTGGGGGTAGGGTCCTGTCTACAACTACTGATTGTACAGTGCCAGATACACGGCTGGCACTATATAAATAAAATAAAATAAAATAAAATAAAATAAAATAACAATAACAATAACAATAACAATAACAATAACAATATAATATCCTTTCAATATACCTTTGCTTTATAAACTGGCATAAAAGTGAAAATACTAGAGCATCCCACTTGCACTCTGGCACTCGTACATGATCCAGCTCAATACTACATCTGTATCTAAACATATACCCATAAACACAAATATATCCATCAAATGTGCGCTATAAACTGGAATAAAAGTATTAAAGTATTTTTAAAAGGAGGGACTGGATACCTCATCAGCTTGATAATGGACTTCCTGTCTAGGGTGCCACTTCAAGTCCAGCCTGGCAGGTGGCTGTGTGGTATACTTGCATAGAAGTCACTCAGAGTCATCCATCCACACACCCAGCGCGGCTGCCTGTCCCTTAAGCTTCACCACTAGCTTGCAGCTAACAGACCCAGATCTTTTCACTCAGAGGCCTGTGACCTGCTTTTACAGATCTAAGCCATGGGTTTCTCCCATCCCCATTTCCAAGAAGCCATTCAGAGAGGTAACATGCATCAGATGTGAAATTGTAAGCCTAGTTGTTGTTGTTACACTTCAGTTTCCAGCAGAACATTGTCCACCTCAGAAGATCTCCATCGCAAGCAGTGCTAAGAGGACCTCCCTGTTGGCACTCCAAGTGCAGAGGTCAAAGATTGCATGGGCCGTAAAAACCAAGACCCTCTTCCAGGTGACAGTAGAGGGAGGTTTTTTTGTTGTTGTTTAAGTGCTGACACGGTTACCCCCAAAACCCCAGATACTCATAAAATCTCCATTACCTGAATTAAAAATGGCAGTTTGGGTAGCCACCATTTTTCTGCATCTGTTTCAGTTATTCCATTTCATATTGACTATTTTGGTATTTTATGTCATTTTAGCAATACTTGCACTGTTGCACATGGAAAAATTGCTGGGAAATGATGCAACTAAAATACCAAAATGATCAGAAATCCATAGTAACTGAACCAGAAACCTGGGGAAAAACCCAAACGGAATCCTCCCAAAATTGGATACACAAATACCTCTTCAGTCACAAATATTGTTCAAGTGGTCAATGGGGTAGTCAAGAATGCAAAGAATACCCATTTCAGCACTACTATTTTTGCAGGATGAAAAAGTGTGGGGGAATCTTATGCTGCCCTACCTGTGTTTGACCCATTCTGTGGATGAACAAAGTATACCCGTCTCCAAGGCTGTCAATCTGACATCTTTCCCCAGCCCTGAATTTACATAAACATTTTAAATGGGACAGAGGGGTGTCTTTTTACTGCTTTATGGCAACATTAGCAAGAAGTAAAATGGGGAGAAATTAATATTTGAGTTTAGGAAGCGCAGGGGAGGTTTACTAATGATCTGTTAAAAATCTGCTCAGCTGTGCTGTATCTCCGCGTGCAAGCCCACAAACACTTGCTTCAGCACCTAGCTGGAATAATCAGGCACAACAGGGCACTCATTGTTGACTCCTAATTGCGCTCCTCAGGTGTATTATGAGACATGAATCCTAAGGCCAAGTGCCATCTACTGCCTGGGAAGTGTGATTATGGCACAACAAGGCATGCCCTGTTGTGTCTTGCTGTAATTAGGAAATCTATCTGTAGCGTGGCAAACGGGGAGGGGAAAAAGCAGACATAAAATGCTTTTAAAAGTCTGTTTGCTAGCAGCGAAGGTTGAAGATGTCATACCTGCTGCTACAACTCCCTGTAAGCCAATCAGATTGCTCAAGTAGCATTGGAATGGCACACTAGGCACCACATCTCGACCTTACACTGGAATATTGTAAGAATTAGCTACTCTTTTTTCAGTCCTCTGATCTCTACAGAGGCGTATGAAGCGATGAACGATATGGAACCATTCAAAAGGCATACCCCTCCTTGCATTAAAATCAGGGCTCTCAGGCCACTCTGGGACAGCAGGGACAGAATTTCAGAGGAGCTTACTGTTTACAAAGGAGGCCAGATGCCATTTGCCTGGCATCCTGAACTCTTCTAGAAAACTGTCTGTGTCAAGAGTGGGGAGCTGGCAGATTCCCAACCCTTTTCAAAATATGACCCTAACAGGAGAGGATTTTCAAAATCTGGCCTTGAGCTTGTTTTAAACAAAAGTGTGGCTTTGAATGAATGACTAACTCCTCTCTTCCTGTCGAGACTTTATTCACATCTGAAGTCAAGAGGAGAGAAAGAAAGGGATGCTTTTTATTTCTGATAATGTCACTTTCCAGGGTGAATCAGCCGACACTCTCCTGTGGCTCAGTTTCTTCAGAAACAGCAAGGAGGCTACTACAGGTAAAAAAGGCACATGAGACAAGGCTAGCCAGATCCCTTGCCTGCCTTGGGAAGGGCCACCACAGCTGCTACACCTTGGGCCGATGGGGAGGGCAGCCCAATGAACAGGCCGCGCCCATGAAATGCAGGTGGGTGGGGGCCTTGTCCCATCACAAGTCCTTCCACACCACATGGGGCAGGACTCCCAGACTTCTGCTGCATGAAAGAATCGGGCCCCCAGGAGAAACTGCCATGAAACAGCTGCTTGGGGGGGGTGAAAGCATGCTCGCCATGGCCACGAAACAGCTGGTTTGGGGGGGGGAACAAGAGGAACGTAGTCACTCAGACTGCAAAACAGCTGATTGGGGGAGGCAGAGGAAGGCACTCACCTGGACCACAAAACAGCTGATTGGGGGGACCCAGAGGAGCACACTCCTCCATGTTCCCGAATCAGCTGTTTCATGGCTATGGTGAGCATGCTCCTCTGGGCCTGATCCTCAGACCTCACCTTGGAAGGGCTGCATGGGCTAACCAGACAGGCGGCAGCCCCATGTCCCCACATTATCATGGGTGAGGCAACAGTACCCCACAATGCATCACCAGTGGCAGCAGGCAAACATCTGGCGACTGCTGGATAGACCACCAACTGCATTGTGGGCTAATGTGGGGTAATGTGGCCTAATGCAGGATAATGTTCCATGTGGCCTTACCCCAAGACGCTTCACAGGCTGCATGGGGATGGATGGGCAATGGCAACCTGCTCCTGAATTTAGGTTCCCATCAATCTCGGCAGTGGTGAGAACCACTGTCACACCTCCTCCCCTTTTGTGAAGTGGGCTTCCTGAGGACAGAAGAAGGCGGAGGGGGAGCGGGGGAGGCAGAAGAATGTTTTATCATGATGCAGTCACATTGCCCACCTACCAGGGTGCTGTTTCATAGACGTGGGCAGAGAGTGGAGTGGTTCCAGAGGGGAAGGTCAAGTTCCCTAGCCAGTGGCAAGAGAGTGAACTCCCAGGCCTAGAGTCCAACAGCTGGTGAGACCCCAGTCAAAGCTCTGGGGATAGGAGGGGAAGATAGCCCAAGCCAAGAGATGAGGGCAGGCCTTTGAGGGGGACGCAAAGAGGCAGAACTGTATCCCCCTCAGTTTAAGACTCGTGCTATTGCACATATCCTCCATAGATACATGATTCGCAATTCACAAACCACTTATTCCAGGGTAGTCTTACTGGGCTAATGGGACTACTTTGGGTAAGTGGTTTGTGGATCACAGCCACACCTTGTGTGTGTGCCCTGGTGAGTCTGCAAAAAAACCAAAAATTATATATATATATATATATATATATATTACAGTACAGAAAAAAAGCACATGAAATGCCTAAGCCTGCACAAGTTCTGGAAACAGAAAAGTTCAACAGCTTCTTATGATGCACTCCTGACTTAAAATGGGAAAAGCAAAGGAAGTGATATGGAAAATGATCGATGCACTCCCAAACTCCCAAGGCACTCGAGTTTTTTAATATGCAGAGTTTTTAAGATATTAAATGACAACAACTAACAACTGTAATTGGGAGATGATGAAATAGCTTTTACAATCAGTTCTGAAAAGTTGCTCTCTGAAAGGCACTCAAACTGTTTTGTAGTCTGCTCACAAGCTGCAGAAAATCACAACTCTATTTTAATGTGACCCTCAAGGATAGGAAGAAAGTGCTGTTTGTCCACTTCTACTCAACTAGAAGCTCTTCGAGTGAGACCAAGTACATTTGAAATGAATCAAGATGTTTAACATCTGCCTTCTGTTATTAGAAAATTCCCTTCCTATTTATAAACAACTGCTTTGTTCGGGGCCAGGCTGTGGATTCCATTACTCTGCGGATTTGCATTTCCTTAGCAATTTGAACTTCAGACCACAAGTAAAAGGTACATTATAAATCTTCTGGAATCCATGAAAAAAAAGTAATTAGCTCACAAACAATATGAACCATTTGCTTGGCTTTGTTGCAGTTGATATCTGCCTGCCCGACAAAGCACCATTAACGGATAAACAGATGCACAAATAAGCCATGCACAAAGTTTGCCTGTGCCTCTCATTTCAGATTTTAAAAAAAACACCATGCTGAGGTGCTTGGAAACCACATCTCTCAATTGCACAATGCTCCACTCCTGACCTGTCTGCCTCGGCCCAAGCTAATTATCTACTCTGAGAGATGGGCAAAAAATGGAACTTCTCATCTTTCCACCTTAAAGCTTTCCACTCTTACATAACTACGCTTGCTTTCCTCCTCACTGCATTGCAAGCTTGAACTTCATTTGAATTTGTCATCTTTCTATATGTATCCAGGTAAAAGACTAGGCAAGAAAATTTTCCTCTAAAAAAGTGCCCCCTGCCCCTCATCTCTCTGCCAAATCCCACTATGCCAACCATCCCACCAAAAGCAGGCTCAGGGTGGGTTGCAAAAAGATAAAAAAACAGATATATACAGTAAAAGAAAAAGAAAAAACAACAACAGTTTACCACCACCCCTCCCCAGACCACAAAAATCCTGCCTAAACAAAAATGCTTTATGCTGTTTCCAGAACATCCACAGGCTCAAGCTTTGGTGAACCTCAGGGGAAAGAAACTTCCACAGCTGGAGAGCAGCCACCAAGAATGACTC
The DNA here is from genome assembly GCA_003113815.1 of Sphenodon punctatus. Classification (NCBI taxonomy): domain Eukaryota; kingdom Metazoa; phylum Chordata; class Lepidosauria; order Sphenodontia; family Sphenodontidae; genus Sphenodon; species Sphenodon punctatus. Next base: position 994,794 of record QEPC01015731.1, on the reverse strand, counting down.
TGCTCGCACCCTCACTGTCCATACTTGGCACGTTAAGGGCATGGCCAGAAGGCTGCTACTGTCTGACCGAAGAAAGCACGATGGGACGTGGGGGAGGAGGCGTTTCCCAAGGTATGTTGTGCCCAAGCTGTTTAGGATTTTATAGGTCAAAGATAGCACCTTGAATTGGGGCCTGGATGGCTATAGGAAGCCAGCGCAGACCCTGGAACATTGGTGTGATATGCTCCAGCAACCCACTCCCATCAGAGGAGCTGATGCTGCCTCCTTGCCTCGCTTTCCAAATTCCCAGTTATACTTCTTCATTTACCAGTCAAAGGTCTGACAACAGCTTAAACACTTTTTATCTCTCATGATCTTGACCATGACATTCACAATGTGATTTCACTGGTTCCTGGCCCACAGGCTTCTTGACCTCACTTAAAGACTCTGCGCAGCTCTGTCTCTCTCAGCTCACGCTGTGTTGCTTACTAAGGGCAAATTCACACGTGCAGCAATTATCTGGATTTTTAAAAACTGGTTCTCAATAGTTCGCTGTTAACAAGTCCTGTTGCATTCACATGCATGCCATACCGATTTTAAGTACAGC
>QEPC01015731.1:941940-988736 GCA_003113815.1 Sphenodon punctatus | reverse complement strand
CCCACAACACCCTCCCTCCCCACAAAATCCCCTCAATTTCTGTCCCCACAACACCCTCCCCCCCAAAAAAAAATCCTCCCCATTCCCCAGTCTAGTCTCTCCCCCTCAGGAGAGACTAGAGCCCCCTCCCCATGTTTACTCACCAGGGCAGCAGGCAGGCAGACAGGCAGGCAGGCAGGCAGTTCGCTTCAGCATTCAGTGGAAGCGCTCAGGCAAGATGTGCTGTAGGGCGCATGCTCAACTGAGTCAGTTCAAGCATGCGTGCTGCAGCACATCTCGCCGAGCGCCTCCACTGAATGCCTAAGGTAAGACTTTACATTGAGCCCATAGGGCTCAATGCAAAGCTGCCGCTCAAGGGAAATTTTGTTTCCCAGCGACGCGCTTGGACTGAATGCTCAGCCGCCCGGCGCGCGTTCAGTTCAAGTTTTTTGTCCCTTATGGGACTCACTCGCAGTCGCTCCAGAAAACAGAGCGCTCACACTGACTGAGCGCGCTCTGTCTGCTGCCCGGCTGAAATTGACATTGGCGCCACTCTGCTTCTGACTGCTTGGCAAGCCGAGCAGTCAGATGCAGCGCGGCACTCCGATGTGAATTTCAGCCGGCCGGCAGACAAAGAGCGCTCAGTCAGTGTGAGCGCTCTGTCTTCTGGTGAGTCCCACTCCCACCCAGGGAAAGGGAAGGGAAGGGAAGGGGGCACTGCCCCAGGCGCCCTCAGGCCAGCACCGCCACTGGTAGAGCATCTGTTCTTGTGTGTCTTTACTCAGTGTCAAGTTGCCTTTCCGGTTTAGCTTTGCCCAAGCCCTGTAAGATGTATTCAGCTTGTGTTTCATGCCTTGATCTGTGAGTTTATGTTTGCTTGTTCCCTACTTAACAACTTTCTTGTTGTCTGTCCTCCTTAGACCACGTTTCCCACACCCTTCCTCCCCCTGTAGGCTTAGCCTGTTCTCACTTGTGGTTACTGTTGTAGATCACTATAGCCCTGGTATCACCTGCTGGTGTATTGATCGGCTTGCTGCTTCCCTTTCTTGTAGGCTTCCTTTTAGAGCCTGTTCCTTTCCCAGCCTTACTACTTGTTTTTCACATTTTACCCTGCCCTTCTCCATAGACTCAGGGGGGATTGCAGCATTAAAAATATAAAACACAATAAAACACATTAAAATCTTAGAACCCCAACCACCCACTCACCCCATCCTTTATCCCCACCTACCATCCATCAATCCCTGGCCCTAAACCCAATCCCACCCAGCCCTATTCCTGCCTGCCATACCCCTGGCCAAACAAGAAGGTCTTACATCTCCTCCAGAAGACAAGTAGGCTCGGGCTTAGGTGGACCCTGAAGGGGAGGGTGTTCCATAATTGTGGGGCAGCAACCAAGAACACTTCCTTGTGCACCCTCATTCTGTACTAGTTTCCCTCCTTTTCCCCAATAGCACCCATATCTCTTCCCCTCAGCCTTGTTGGTTGCATTCTTCCTTTCCCCTGGAGTCTGTTCCAGCTCTGTTGGTTCTGTCTTTCTGTTCTCTTAAGAGCCTGTTCCCCGGGACGGCCTGATCATGGGATGACTAGGAGCAGCCGCCCCGGGCCCCACCCTTGGTGTGGGGGCGTGTTCGGGTTAGACCAATTTATTTATTTATTTTAAATTCCCTTTCTACTATAGTCTGCTTCGCTCCTAGCCTTGCTGGACCTCTTTCTTATTTATTATTATTATTAACAAACATTTATATAGCACCAGCAGTGTACATGGCACTTTACAAAGTAATAAAATAGACACGGTCCCTGCCCCTAGGGCTTACAATCTGAGCGACAGGAGCTGGGGGAGAGACATAGGAAGGGGAACAGAGGGAGAGACAAGGGGTCTAACATTCATGAAGATGCGAGGTCTCAAGTGCACGTACTTGGCTTGGTTACGATGAGAATGACAGCAGGCAGGTCCATGTGGCAAGGATAAGGGTAAACAGATCGTAGGTATAGGAATAGTGGCTCAGCAGGATAAAGAGTCAGACAGAGCAGAGCGAAAGAGGTGAGTTTTAAGGAGAGATTTGAAGGTATGAAGGGAGGGGGCAAGGCGGATGTGGACAGGGAGGGAGTTCCAGGCATGGGGGGCAGCAAGTGAGAAGGGACGAAGGCGCTTAGGGGAGCAGGGAAGGCGTGGAAGGGTGAGAGAAGGGACAGAGGAGGAGCGAAGTGCACGGGCTGGAGTATGGAGGGCGATAAGTGCAGAGAGGTAGGGGGGAGCAAGGTTGTGAAGAGCTTTATAGGTGAAGACTAGGAGCTTGTGCAGGATTCGTTCAGGAAGGGGAAGCCAGTGAAGCGAAGAGAGGAGGGGCTGCACATGGTCGAAGCGACTGGCGAGGTAGATGACCCTGGCAGCAGAGTTTTGGACAGAGATGAGGGGAGAAAGGTGAGACCGGGGAAGGCCAGTGAGAAGGAGGTTACAGTAATCGAGGCGAGAGATGACCAGAGCATGAACAAGAGTTTTGGCAGACGAGACAGAGAGAAAAGGGCGAATCTTAGCAATGTTATGGAGGGAGAAGCGACAGGATTTAGCAACAGAGTCAATGTAGGGTTTAAAAGAAAGGGCTGAGTCAAAGATGAAGCCTAGGCTACGGGCTTGGGGGACAGGCAGGATGGTGACTCCATCAATAGTTATTGACAGTGAGGAAGGAGAGGAAGGATGAGGGGGGAAGATAAGGAGTTCAGTTTTAGCCATGTTGAGTTTGAGTTGACGTTGAGACATCCAGGTAGAGATGTCAGAGAGACAGTTGATGAGACGAGCTTGAACAGAGGAAGAGAGAGAGGGAGTAGAGAGATAGAGTTGAGTGTCATCAGCATAGATGACACTCCTCCTCTTAGCTCCCATGTCTTTCCTAGTCCCTTGATTACATGTCTCCTTCCCTTTAGAGTTTCTTTTCATCAAGTCTTGTTGGTGCCCATTGCCTATCCTTCCTCTCCTAGAATCTGGCTCATCTCTAGTCTCTGGTCTCTAGCCTGAGCTATTGTCCTTCCCATCCCTTTCAAATCACTTTGTCCCTCCTAACTCCATGGTAATCACTGCAGTAACCATCACAGACTGACACACACCCATTAGGCCACCATGAGCTTTGTCTGAACTGGCTCCAGACACCCTTCCATCAGCAAGCTGTTTGTTTGCAAGCCTAAGGCACCCCCCACCCCCTCCACCAGACACCCTTGCTTTAGCCCACTGCTGCTGGCCCCAAACACACACCACTTTTCCTGCTCTGTCCCCCTCCTAGCAGAGATTGATTGAGATAGTACCAGCAGCTGAACCAAACAGCCTTCTTTGTCTCCTAGCTCGTTTGCATGGCTGGATGACTGACTGCTTCAGGAGGCTTTGGACATGCACACCTACGGACAGACTCTTTAGGCTATTAATCTGAAGAAAATTCATTGACTTCAACAGGTTCTGTGTCCAGCACTTGGAATATAAGTACATCCTAATAGGAACAATCAAATTATTTCAGTTTCACCACTTTAGTTGTGCCTGGTCACTCAATTCAATGCCTAATGCCCACAAAGTCAATGTGAGTCTTTGCCCTGACATCAATAATGGGTTCAACTGTTCTAAATATGCATTCTTCAAAACTCTCTCATCTTCCATTGACCTCAAAGAGAAATGAGGGCAAGTCAGAATACTGCAGAATCAGTCCCGAGACAAGGTGGGTGTTTTGTTTTTTGTAGCAACAGAGAGCACAGAAGCATATGGAATCTGGTGTCCCTCAACCATTTACATCCTCCATTTCCAGTGCCAGATATGAGCATAGAAGATTATAAACTGGGCATCAATTCAGAGGAATTGAATCATTACCTTGATTAGTCAGAATCTAGAACTGAGTAAATTACAAGAATATATAACCAGTTTTTAGTTCTCGCATTTATTCACTCTCCAAAATGTAAACGCACAGCTATGTGATACATTACTGTTTTTTGATTAGAAGAGTGAAGCTTTTAGGTTCTCTATTAAAATCAAGCCTTATATATATCATACATACACACACCTGACATATGGAGGATTTCATTTACAGATGTCCAGTATATGTTTGCTATAATGTGATGGTTATTTAACCAAACTGTGTCATGGAAAGTATATAAATCTGATATTGACAATAAATTATGGAGTACCATGTACTAAACGCATGGCTATAAACATGATTAATATATTCCCTGGCTGACATATTGGCAGTATTTTCCAAAGGTGAGATTTTGATGGTATTCAGCCAATAGTATATTGCAGATGTTGAAATCATATTTTCATGTTTTCTCCAAAATATATTTGCAATATGTATCTCCAGCCTGGGTTATTGTGCCTGCCTGGGATTGCCTCAGCCCTGCCTCTTTCTCTTTCATTAGTCTAAGCTAATGCTGAAATTTCTACATCGCTTTCTAACACATTTTTGGAGTGTTCTTCACCATAAGAGTCTGTGTTTATCCCACTGGCCACACCTGCATATTTTCTCTCCAAATTTAAAATCACCTCATTTCTTAGCAAAAAATGTACACCTTGTGACCTGACTACAGTTGAAATGGGGAGTGGGTTTATTATTTGCAGTTATCATTTGCATATATTATTTGAGTACCCAAATAATATCTGTGACTAAAATGGGTACAGATATTTCCCAAATTGGGGTTTCTGGGTATTTTGGATATTTCATTATTTCAGTTACATCATTTTCAGCACAATATTGTGCACAATAGGGCTAATTGGGCCAAAATGATGTAACCAAAATACAGAAATGACCAAAAAAAACCAAACACAAACACTAAACTGGGGGGGAAATGAAAAATCAAAACACAAATCCCAAATAACCAAAACAGATACCTAGCAGAGCATAAATGAATATCAGTCATTACCTGAACACCAATCAGTGTTTTTGATAGGTTAAACTGTTTTTTGGGTACTCATTTCAGTTCTAGTTCTGACTGATCGAGTTAAGTAGGGATGGGCGAACAGAACCGAGTTCGGAAATTCGGTTTGGTTCGGTTCAAAAATCGAGTTCGGTTCGGAAATTCGGTTCAGTCGACCGAACTGAACTTCCTAACCAAACTCGATTTTCTGAGTTCGGAAAAACAGAGTTCGGAAATTCAAACCCCTTTGAACTAAATGGAATATTATTTTATAGGGATGGGTGAACAGAACCAAGTTCGGAAATTGGATCGGTTCGAAAATCAAATTCGGTTTGGAAGTTCAGTTCGGTCGACCGAACTAGTGGAGTTCAATCCGAACTCTGAACTTCCGAACTGCGTTCGCCCATCCCTAGAGTTAAGTTAGTTTCCAGGTACTTAAGGCCCGATCCAAAGTCTACTGAAGGATTTGGGGAAACTCTGGTGCTTTGAATGGGGATTGGATTAGGCCCATAGGCAAGAATTTTACTCAACCATTTATTTTAGGGCACTTTTTTCCAAGTTAACAAGACTTTGCTGAAGGCAAGATTTGAACAGCTTAAGACGTTGCTAGGAAGAAGGCACAGTATGTCCCTCTTGCAATAATACCGGGTGCTGGTATTGACCTAGGTCTAGGTCCCACATATCTGAGTCATTGCCTCACCCCCTGGGCCCCTGCGGTCATGAGGGGGTGCCCTCTTGGAAGTCCCACATTACTGACTGGTTCAGACAGACAGGAGGGCATTCTCGGCGGCCACACCATCACTTTGGAACTCCCTTCCGGTGGACGTTCGCCTCAGCCTGAATCTTCTCTTCTTCCGACAAAATTGTAAGGCCTGGGTTTTCCACCAGGTGTTTGGCAGGGGAGGATAGAGGGGTGGGATGGGTACGTCAGGGTAAAATTGGGGTCTTTCTTTTCTACACTGTGGATGTTTTACTGTTTTGCACATGATTAGAGTTTTAATATGTTTTATATTTATATTGTGTTTTAATTATGAATTTTGTGAGCCACCCCAAGTCGCTTGTAGTGAGAGGGTGGGGTAAAAATGTACATATAAATAAATAAACTAAATAAACAACAAGAAGGTTCATGTAGGGGTGTTGAAAAAATTTAACGGTGGCCTGCTGTGGCCCACTTTGGCCTGCAGGCCACCGTCACATTTGTTCATGGCCATCCAGATGTTTGGCCCACAGTTTCCCCAGGTGTGGTGGCAGCTACCCCAGGCTGTGACTCCGGAGATCTAGCCACCACACCACCAGGGTAATGGCCTGCCTGACCAGACCACTATGGGCTATCATGTGTGGTAGTCTGATGTTCCCTGCCCGGTCTGGAGTGACCGCCATGATGAATAGCCATGGTGACCATCATTGGGGGAAGCCGGCTGCTGGGTGCAGCGTGGGGATGGGGCCAGCTGGGCACACATTCATACAGCTCCCCAGCCCTCCCCGCACCAGGCCCAGCTGCGTGAATGTTTGTTCTGCAGCTGGACCCAATCCTGACCAGGAAGCAAGCAGCTTCCCGGTCCAGATCAGTTTGTGACTTCCTCCCCCCTCCACGGTCACATATGTTTTTCACCCAAGATTGGACCATGTTAGGATCCTGCTGGCCACACCAGTAGCACCGGCTAGCTCAGGAACGTGTCCTTCATTTAGTCCACTCAGTTCCTTCTTCAGCATCTCACACCTATACCTCCATAGCAAAGTGGCTGAAAGTATAAACATAGCTAATATATATTATATATATGCAAATTCAAATTATTCCACTGCTTATCTACGAGGCTGGGCTAGGAAAAAAAAAAAAGCAATCTTAAAATGCATATCCATACAATAACCTACATGCATATCCATGCAATAACCTACATGCATATCCATACACTAACCTCTCTCATAAGCCAAACTTAAACTCTTGCCCTGCCAGTCTCTCTGTTTAAGCACTATCACAGCACTTCCCTCAGCTGTTTGGCCTCCACACCCCATATCAAGTGAGCTTTCTAGTCCACACAGCCCTCTGTCTGGCAGTAAAGCTTTGTTCCCCGTTTCCCCCCACCAAGTATTAATGTGCTCTGGTCACTCCTGATACCTGCTAGTGGCAAATGTTTATTATAGGCTCTTTTTCTTTTTTGGGGGGGGGGCGGCATTTCAAAATTAGAAAATCCTACATTGGTGCAAGAGGTTGGGCTGGATGACTCCTTGAGATCCCTCCCAGCCCTATGAGTCTATGACTCAGACTGATTTCTACAATGCAAGACTACTGCTTCTTTTCAAAATCTGTCTTCCAAGGCCCTGAAAGACCAGCTTCTCTAGCCCTCCACCCCCGCCCCGTCTCCCGCCTTCCCTTACTCCTACACTTCAGCCACCTGGAGCTGCAGTCCTTCCCCTGGGGTCTCCATGGTCCTGGAAACAATGAGCTGTTTGCCTTGGCAAGGGCGGTTTTACTATCAGACTCGTTGCTGAGAAGGGTGTCAGCTCTCTGCCTAGTGAAAGTCATGACAGGCAGTCACACACACTTCCAGACTTGGTTTCACGCTAGACTTGAACAACGTACACCACACAAATCCCCCCATCGTAGCCAAGCTGCCTGGAGACAGCTGCCCGGTGCTACTCGGTAGTTGCTCGAATCCCACTAAATGCTTGTCAGAGTGCCCAGAGAGCTGAGAGCGAGCCCTTTAAATTGCATTTGCTGAAAGATCCCTAGTGTCTGTTCCTGCTTTTCATTTTCAGCAACTCTCTGAAATCTTAGTTTTACGCTGGTGTTTGCTTTTTTAAAATTTCTCCTTTTTTTGTTTCCAAACTAGTGAATGATCAGCATGAAATGGGTTTCGGAGGGGCTGTGCATCATGTGTTGCTAGGAAAGAGGTTATGGGAATAAACTTTTTTTTAATAGGATGTACTTTCAGTACAGTAGGTATCCCCTTCCTGAGGGACACTTACCTCATTTAAGGCTATGAGGGGGGACAGATCCACCGTCTCTCTTATCTGTAAGACAGAACCTCATATTATCTGGTTAGAGCAGGGTTGTTGAATTGGTAGCCCATGGGCTGGATCCAGCCTGACGCCTTAAAAATATTCTACGTTGCACAAAAATCCCTTAATATACAATCTGGCCCACTAACAAATTGCTATGAAGTGATTAGGCCTGCAGTGGCCAACATGAGTTAGAGCAAAAGACAGGGAGCCAGAACACCTGAGTTCCATTCCCAATTGCTATAAACTCACTTTGGACAAGACACTACCACGCTCCAGACCAGTGCTTTTCTCCCTATATAAAAGAAGGATATTTTGTGCGTCTCCCAACAAGATCGAGCCACTCTTAAGTAATCTTGGTAAAGTGTTTTGAGCTCCACAGATGAAAGCTCCTCTGTATATTCAAGGGATTATTACAACATGTTTTGAGAAGAATTTTTAATTAACATTAAAATTCAAGGGGGAAAGGAATAGCTAGTAGAGAGATTGCTGTACTGATTATACATTTATGACTATGCACTAGAATTAACAAAAAAATAATGGATATAGCCAAACAATCCCAGGCCTTGTCAAGTTTGCTATTAATGGGTCAGAAAAACAAGGGAATGTGTCCAAATTTAGATTCACAGGAATGGAATTAATATCTCCGTTAAAGTGAAAGGGACAGAGGAAAGCTCAGAAGCCCTGGCTGGTGCTAGTGTTTGGATACAGCTCTCTCTCTGGTCCTTATCATTTTGGGGATGGATGGTGCCACGTCATCCCCCGATATTGAATATCTCCTTAACAATATTTAGCCCAGGCTGGGATGTGTGAACAAACAATACAACTGAACACAAAACTTCCTAGAACATCTGCCTGAAGCCAGCTTTAGATATTTTCAGAGGTAGGGATCTTGCAGGATGAGGCTCAGGCTTGATTGGGAAGGAGGGAAATTGGGGAAGGATTGTACTTAGGCCCCCAAGTTCAGCCCCCTGCCAACAAAATTTATAAGGATTTTCCTTTTTTAATATACATAAAAGTAGGATGAGTAAAAATAGGTGTGAAAATAAAGTACTAGTAAACCGATTTCAAAACGTATGATGGGATTGGGGTGTGGGGAGACAGAAATAGGAGGTAGACAAGCCCCAGGTACCAGAGTGTACTAGGGTCTCACGTTTTCCTCAACAGGCTGATGGAGCTTTTAGTTATTTGAATAGGAGAGAAACAGGAAACTTGAATTGCTCTTCTCCACATTTGGATGTGACTTATAAAGATTTGAGGGTGGAAATGGACCCCAGAATAAATCCTGGGACTAGTACAGTGAGTAGCAGGAAGTCAAAAAGCAGTTGTTTTCACTTTGTCCAGAATTTGAAATTCATTTTTTTTAAAGTCTGAAGTTTGTTTCAAAATTAAGTAGTGCTCAAATTACAGGGGTGCCTGGGAGGGGAAGGGAAGAGGGGCAGTCCCTTTTTGCTCCTGTGGTGGCAGCTTTACAGCTTTACCTTAGTTTCTTTGAGTGCTTATAGACGGATGGCAGCTCCAGTTCTGCCCGCACCAACCTGTTTTACCTGTAGGTTGGCCAGTCTGTTTAAAAGCACCCCACCACATGTGCAAGCAGCCTGCTGGTAGCACTCCGGAACATCCTGGAGCACTGGTAGTGGAGTGGGGCAGCCAAACCCAGGGCACTGGCTGAGTGGAGCTGCTGTCTGTCTGATGGGTGGACCCATACTGCAGCTCCACACCCGGCTGGCCGTTGCCTCGAACACCACTATAGAGCTGTGGGCACCAGCCTAGAGCGTCGGGTGATCACCCGCAAGCCTCTGGTACTGAGGGAGGTGCCGTACGGGCAGACTGCAGGCCTGGAAACCCACTGGGTCCATCTAAAGCAGACTCAGGTGGGCTGGAAGCAGGATAATGTGGGGATACACCCCTGGAGCAGCTCCGGGGGCAGGCAGGCAGCCTCCACGTCCATCTAAAAGCACTCTTTATCAGTGCTCAGGGACCATTAATTTGGCCTCCTAACTATTCCAGAATTCCCGGTCCCTCTCCCCTATGTCTGGCTGACTAGCCCTGCCCCCACACTGCTATGTGCAAAGTAGATTTACCTCAGATTTTGATGAGAAGACACAGGATTTGTGTGGACTTTTCTAATTCATTCCAAAGGGTTGTTCACTTTGAAGTCTCTTCAACCCAGTTTATGTAACAATGGGTGTTTTCAGATGTGACGGGGTGGCTTCGCCCCATCCCGAAAACAACCCAGAGATTCCCCGCCGGGATCACCCAGGCATGGCAAACAGACGTGCCAGGGATCCCGGCGGGGAATCAGGGAGGGGGCAGGGCCGTGCAGTGCAATGTGCGGCCGCACGGTCCCGCCCCCTCTATGCTCCCTCTCCGCCTGCCCTCTGGGGAGACGGGCGGGCGGCGAGGCCAATGCCCCGCAGTGTCGGGCCGGTTTGACCACGGCCCAGAATCCCGCTAGGGATTCTGGGCTATGATTGCTGGCCAGGCATTACTTTTTTTGGTTCTGGCCGGAAATCACTTTCACCATGCTTCTGGGGATTTTCACACCAGGAGCCCCGAAAGCGTGGTTGAAATTGACCCCATGTGGGCATGCAGCATGGCAAACATCTGGCGGCTGCCGAATAGACGTGCGGGGCACAGTGACCACATGTAGGTATTCAGCGTGGTTCACTGTGATCTCGTCACGTCTGAAAACACCCAATGTTGATTTTCAATCACTGCATTGACTATTTCAGACTTATTCTCCATGTATATCCCTTCTCCCATTCCACCCCAGAAAGCAGACATGGGACAAAGTATCTGCCAGCGTGTTTAGTCCCATATATTGTTCCCACTACCTTCTGGGGAAAGAATTGGGGGCATGGCTTATAGTTACACGGATGTGGGGCTAATGGTGATGGGAGGTCAGGAAGTGGGGCTTGCTGTTTTTACTAAGGACCCTGCTACTTTTCCACCCATAATTTCAGCACTGAGCATAAGAAACTAGATTTTAATGCTGTGATAAGTTAATTATTTAAAGTTTTAAAAGATACTGCTTGCTCTTCCATCAAGCAGTAGTGACTTCCACTACCTCAGCTTAGCTGCCTCTAGAACTGCATCATTTTCCTTGGCACCACAGCTCCCTTTCTCTTGAAGTGATCTGCATGGCCCTATAGTTGAATTAGAAGCCCAAATAGAACCGTTTTTAGACGTGTGCAATGGCACCCGCACTTGTTTTCCAAAAGAGCTGGCAGCCCAATTTACACGTGACGCCGCTGCCGAATATGCGCATGCGCAGGTGATGTGCATTCATTTCTGGCCGCGTATGACCGGCCTTGATTGCCGACCCGGTCAGTTCACGGCCGGAAATGGATGCGCATCACCCGCACATGCGCGTATTTGGCAGCAGCGTCACGTGTAAATTGGGCTGCCGGCTCTTTTGGAAAACAAGCACGGGCGCGCACCGTCACGCACGTCTAAAAACTGTTGTGTCTGGACTATGACTTGCGTACCTCGCCTTTACATCATCATGTCTATACAAAATAGAGTCTGGACACAACTCTTTGGGATGTGAAGTGTTTCAGAGCTTAGAACGCTTATTGCATACAGGAGACACCTTGCTGAATCACAGACAAGTACGTTCTACCTAAAAAGGTTCCTAAAATTGGGTCATGCTCAGAACCTCCCCACAATGCCATTGGCATTTGGCCCAGATCATAGTGCTTCAAGGATAAACAGGTTTCCTCAACTATGGTGGGTAATAGAAAACCTACGTTATAAGAAGAGACATTATTTGAACCCAACACTGGATCTGAATCAGATTCATTGTCTGGATTAAAAAAGTTCATTTTTAAATTTGGGGTTCATTTTTCATTTGGATGTTGTTCAATGTGCAGTTGCTTGTTACACAGTTTCTTCTGAAATTTCTAAGTAACTGATTGGTTGCCATGTGATATGCTGAACCACCAAATATTAAATAACAAAGAGATTAAGTATCAAAATAATGAATTCAGCAAGCTAAGCAAGATCAACAAATCTGAATTTGGGTGTTTTGATTTCCGCAAACAAATCCTCAAATTTGATTCACAAGTATACAAATGACAAACTTGTTTCTGTGTTAATCTTTTATAGAGTACACCCTCCAGGAAACATTTGTATTCAGTAAAATACAACAGATTTTGCATTTCAGTAAGTCACTCTGACCTTTTTATTAATAATTATTATTATTTATTTATTTTTTATTGCTTGAGGTAACTAAATAATGATACTTTGGTATTCGGTGATTGCTTAGGTGTTCTCTATGCCAAGTACAGGGAAGTTTAGATAACATCTAATTGCAGAGTCAAAACTGGAAAGCTTTTCAAGGCTGCCAAGACACAGTTAAATGACATTTATTTACTTAGGTGTGTTCAAAATGTGCCTCTTCGTCTCTAGGCGCACACAGAACATTAAAGGCAAGACACACTCAATATCAACTGGACCAATGCCCACAATTGAAGACGTTTCTCAGCACACCCAATCCTCTCCTCAGCCACATTCCTCTTAGTGGTTCCTCACTAGTAGAGACCGCCTCGGGAAATTAGATAGGAAAATGCATAGTCAAACAGGCTGCAGACGCTTCCATTGTGAGCGTTACCACAAAAGTAAAAAAATAAAAAAATCAATCCCAGACTATACTGCGTGTGCCAAGTTTCATCTTGGAACAAATTTTTTATGGCTTGGTTATATAAGCCTCTAAAAAGGAGGGTTAATGACAGAAACACTGACACAGCGCTAATGATGAGAGGCAGTGAGAACTGTGCTGCTGTAATGTGAGCAAGGTACTTGGGGGACAGCTTGTATGTGCACGAGAGAATGAGATGCTTTTGCAGAAATTCCCTAACACAAGGGACACTGATTTCAGAATTAGTAGAGTACTGAGACGAGGCGAAACAGACTGGATCTGCTGATTGGGGGCCCAGGACTGTCAGAAATTCCCCCAGGAGCTACCGCCTGTCCAACCCTAGCATGCTAATAGGTTTGTGTAGCGTATGTTTCCCAAAAGGACCCAAAAAACATGCAAACCCACAATCCCCCTCACCTAAATACAAAAGCAACTTTGAGCAAGCTGAAGGGCCTGCTCAATGTTCCAGCAATGTTCCCGTCTCTTCCCATGAAATGTGCAGGTTGGTTTGCTCCATAGTTTTGGTTGATCTGGGCCCCATCTAGCAGTAATCTAGCCTTATTTGGAACACATTCTCCTGGGGCTACTTCATTTTATTTAAACACAGAAATCTGACCTACTCTTTCGTTGCTTTTAACCTTTCCATCCAGTACTTAACGCACCTTGACAAACCCCATTTACCAAACCACATTTTTTTTAAAATAGAGGCAGTTTGCATTTCTTTCTGCTCATTTACAGGGAGTTAGGGAGTATTCAGTGGTGGTTTTTTTAAAAAACCCTTTCTTCTTCTCTACAAACACACATGATTTCAATCTCTTAGCATTCATAACTCCTTGCATTTTGAAGCAATGGTTTCTATTTTTTTTCCCACTGCAACAAAAGGCAACATCCCCTTAGGGGAAAGGGGGCAGAGGTCAGAGAGCACGTGTGTAAAGTTACCAGAGTGTCTTGCTGTGACCCCACGCCACCATTACAACAGATCAAATGGCACTGACAAAGTCTCTGTATGAGCTGTGGATACAACAATATGAAACTAAAATAGAACTTGTGCTATAGTGAACAGATTTTCTGCAAGGGGGTTGGGAGGGACATGAGAGAGAAGGTGAAGGGGTGTCTCTGTAGGGAATGATTTGGAAAAGAGGAAGCTTTTCTCTGTATCTGTTTTTTATTCCCTTTCCAATTCCTGGATCGAGCCCAGTCACTATCCACAAGCAGCACTGGAGGAGTGAACTCGGGAGAAGAGAGAGGAGATGATGAGGGCAGGCACTCAAGGACATGAGATGAATTCATGATCTGGATCCTCCCTTTCCCTTCCCTAAACCAGCGTTGGGAAATTCTTCCCCTTCCTGGGGCCACTTTGAAATTAGTACAAGTTCGGAAAACCACATAGGAGTTGGGGGTAGGGGTGGACTCAGGAAAAGAAGCGTCTAAGCACATTTTTATATGAGCGGCATGCGCTCGTGCCAAAAAAGTCATGCGCCTGGTAAAAGTGCCAGTGGCATAGTTTAAATGAGGCAGCCTTATTGCCGGTCACGCATTTCTTTACGGCCATGAGTTAAGAAGACTTTTGATGAGGGATTCTGGTAGGATGAGTGGTTTTGACGGTTAGAGAGGGAATGTTTTTTTAATATACATATTTCTTATGACTTTCCCCCCTTTTTAGGAGATTTAATAGAATTTATATTTGTATTTTTTTATATATTTCTATTTTAATCATTTTATATTTTGTCTAAAATTGTAAGCCGCCCCGAGCTGCTTTGCAGGAGGGACGGGGTATAAACTAGGCAAAATAAAATGAATGAATAAATAAATACCTCAGGTATTTTATTTGCAGCCGTAAAGGAATGTGCGAGTGGCAATATGGCGTGTGCGGTCTCGTTTAAACCACACCCCCGGCACTTTTATCAGGCGCGTGATTTTTTGGCACAAGCGCACACCGCTCATATGAAAACAGCCTAGATCACGGGTCTGTGCCCTATGCTTGTGTGCATGCCCTCATCTCTGCTCACTTACCCAGAGCTCACTTTTTCAGTGTTCAAGTTGAACTTGAACTTTTCAGTGTTTGGGGTTAGGAATTGGATCCAGGGACCAGATCCAAGGACTGGAAAGGGACCACATGAAAACTAGTTCCAGGCTGCATTTGGCCCCTTGGCATGAGGTTCCCCACCACTGCCCTAAAATGAGCATCCCCTTCTTAAGTGGTCGATGGACCTTGTGTTGTATTTATTAGAAAGTCTGTGCCCCCCCCCAACTTACATTGTAATATTTTTTAGTTGCCATAGACTGACTGTTCTGACTGGAACAAAGGAACTAGGCTCCACCTAGGGCCATTAATTCAGGGTGTCCCTTCTAAGAAAACTCTCCTTAGCTACCTAGCCTCACACTCAGCCTCTCACCTACAGGGAGTTTCCCCAGGGTGGGATAGTTTACCATGGTCAGACATCCTGAATCTGTATACATTTTGTATGT
The DNA here is from genome assembly GCA_003113815.1 of Sphenodon punctatus. Classification (NCBI taxonomy): domain Eukaryota; kingdom Metazoa; phylum Chordata; class Lepidosauria; order Sphenodontia; family Sphenodontidae; genus Sphenodon; species Sphenodon punctatus. The sequence continues at coordinate 973,762 of QEPC01015731.1, read as the reverse complement.
TTACACCCTTGAGTCAGGTAAACACAGAGTGACTGAGTATACTTGACTGGCGTAAAAGCCACACACGGCAGCCCAGGCCGACAGGATGCCTGTCCACTGGAGCACAGAACAGACATGCTCCCGGCCAGGCTGACAGCAGCACAGCCTGGGGGCAGGGACAACAGGGAACATGTGGTCATCCACCCCCAGCCCTGCACTGCCCCCAGTGCCCCACCCCTTGCCATGACAGGCAGCCATTTCGGCCAATATGGCTGCCATGGCAGCCGGTCATGACAGAGGTGGCCTGAACCAGACATGCAGCCTTCAGGACGGCCCACTTTGCCCCAGTCCAATGGGCCCTATCCTGGGCTGTTACCTCGGCTGGTTGTGGAGGTGAGAACCCGGGCTAGCCACCCACATAACCTGGGATACCCCAGGTTAACATCTGATGGCAAGGAACCACACATGACAGCAACCTGCTGTCATGTCTGGTTTTACCCTACAATTGTCTAGTGCTGTTTTTAGACGAGGGCACTGAAAAGCACCTCCTGAGCTGCGCGTTAAGAGAGAAGCCACGCCGTGCTGCTGGAAGTGACATTCTCCCCATTGCTGGCAACAGCGGCAGCCGGAGACACGGCGCTTTGCAGAGGCGCATTCTAGAGACCTCAATTTTCAGGTCTCTAGAATGGGCCTCTGCAAAGCACCGCATCTCCCCGCAACGGGGAGAACGTCACTTCTGGCAGCGCGGCACGGATTCTCTCTTAACGTGCGGCTCAGGAGGCACTTTTCAGCGCCCTCATCTAAAAGCGGTGTGAGAATGTATTCTTAGCCAATCTGGTCTGAAACCTGGATTGGGCTGCTATATGTTCTATACAGTGGTCTAGTCTGGACATGGATCAGGCTTCTGTTCTATTATTTACAGTATTCTAATAAGGACAGCTTTACAACACTATACACAATCTCTCTCTTTGGTGTCAGAACAGAAATGGAAGAATAGCTCTTGAGAACCCCACAACTTGTACTAACTTTCAAAAGTGGCCAATGGTAAGGAAAATCCTGATTAACCCTTAACACTGATAGTCAAATACTACATGTCAAGGGCCAGATTTTGACATGTTTATTCAAAGAAGTACATACACAAGTAGTGACATGGATGTTAATAGAGCTGCTCATACAACTGCACACCTGTATGCGAAAATGGCTCACAATCTGTCCCTCAGAAATAAACTCAGTTTCATGGAAGTCACTTTTTAGCCACCAGGTCATTTCCCCCGTAACCTGTGATCATACTGAATTGCAAAAGTCTCTTCTTCCCTTGCCCTCCACTGTGGATTTTTCTGGTTTGGAAGAAAGGGAGGGAGGGGTATTGTACAGGCTGTGATACTCTACTCAATGCCAAATGAATGAAAAGCCTCTTGTCCAAAGTAATTTTGCAATTTTATGCACATGCAAAAACGTACATTTCTAATAAAGAAGCCCTTCTGGTTCTCTTCTTGTTATGCCACCGTTCTAAGAATTTTCTATGGTTTGTGGTCATTTGTTTTTCTGATATTCTGCATTGTTTCCAATCTGCTTGGTGGTGTTGCCCATATATGTTCAATTTCTGCTGGCACCGGATTTTCCACAGAAAGCAACTTCATCATAGTTTTCCTGTGCTCCACAAAACACGAACAGAGTTTTCTACCAGTGTGACCAATTTCTGTGTACTGGAGTCATAAGTGTGGGCTAGAATATTAACAGCATTTGCTTCCTCATCCTGTGGGAAAGCGTCAAGTTCTCAGCATTATTGATGGTGTTAAAGAACTCTACGTTTTCTGCTTCTGACATCCATTTTTGGTATTTCTACTTCTCCAAGGTGCCATAATGCAGTTAGAGAGGGCCAGGCTGGGTGGTGATAAGAATACATGCCAAATGTCTTACTTTGAGGGATGACATTCATTTTATTCCCTCAGTTAAATGTTCATCACAGAAGTAGCATCCACTTCCTTTCGTTATGGAAAATTAATGACGTCCTAAAATGCAGGGGCTGATACTGAAGTTATAGAAGAATTATTTACTATAAAGGCAGAAGACTCAACATTTTTCACCTTCCAGATGAATTATTTTGTGCCTTCAGATTTGGTTCTTCATCATAAGTTTGCCCCTAAATTTGGACACTTGCAGATTGAGGTCAAAGCATCTTTTCCTGCACTGAAATTTTATTTCCTCTCTAAAGACACTTATTCACAGTCACATTAAGCTCTGTAACTTTTTGCGTCTTGGCCATCCTCTTTTTGTTGCTTTATTTCTCAAATAATATAGAACAAGATATTGAGTAAAGAAAGTCCCAGGTTGCAGAATAATGGGAAATATATGGAAGTGTCATGATGTCACAGCAAAGGGGTAGGACCACATCAAAAACGGGGCAGAGGGAGAGCATCTCTTTACTCTGCCTCTTTCTGAGGTAACCACTGCCATCTCCAGTGATAAAAATTAGGGATGTGCGAACAGGTTGCGGTTTTGGTTTGGCCATTCAGTTCGGTTTGTGTGTTTGGTTCAGGTGTTTGGGTCGTTCGCCAGGTTCAGGTTTGACCGTTTGGTTTGGTCGTGTCGTGTTCGGTTCGGGCGTTCGGAAAAGTATCGCAAGAGCGCGTGATCATGACGGAAACCAGAAGTTCGAGTGCGTGCGGAGCCGTGTGGCGAGAGTGTGTGTGTTTGGCTGGGTGGCTGTTCAGTTCGTGTGTTTTGGCTGTTTGTGTTTGGTTTGGCTGTGTTGTTTGGCTGGTTGGTGAGTGTTGGTGTGTGGTGGGTGACTGACTGTTTTGCTGTATGTGTGTGTGGCTGCGTGTTTAAAAAAAAAAATTAAATGAAGAAGGCTGCTGTGATGATCACCCAGCTGGGGGCCAACTTGGTGCTCTCAGAGGAGGAGGAGGTCGCTGCCCCTGGACCTTCGGTGGTGGTGGCTGGCTCCTCGGATGAGGAGCAAGTGGCAGGCACAGGAGGTGCTGCCAGGTTTGTAAACTTTTTTTTTACTTTGAGGACAAGAAAGGCTCTATCTATTAGAGCGAGCTCACTGGCATGCGGGTGAGTGCATGGGTTGTGGGCATCAGTCAGGCACAAACAGTGGGCAGCAGCGGGTAGCAGCAGATGTCTGCCACAGAGAGAGGTGGTACTGTAGTGTGGGGGGCTCTTCCAGAAGTCAGGCTCCCGGGGATCATCCGCCTGCACCACCTTAAAATGCTCCCAGACCCATGATTTCTTAGTCCCTCCTGCCTTCTGGCCAGCACCAGGTGACGCACTCCTGGGAGGGGCAGGACATGGTGGCACTGGCAACACAGCTCGTTGAGGGACAGCCATCACCTCAGTAGCACCAGATACAGAGACCTCCTCCACAGAAATCTCTGCATCACTGTCCCCATTCACAAACAGAGTGATGGAGGCTGCTGGACTCCCCATGCTGCTGCTGCCACTCTGAGCAGCACTCTCCCCCTGCCCCCTATAGCCAGGACCCCGAGTCTTCTGTGCTCCTGAGATTCATGGGATTTGTGCAGAATCCTGCCCTAGGCAGGATTAACATGCCTTCCCTGGCAGTGAGACAATCCGGGACCTGCTTTATTCAGGCAACAAGCCAATCAGGGGCTTGCATGGCCTTTATAAAGCAGGTTGCTCCCACTTACAAAGCCATTTCATTGAGACCACCGCTCCAGGATCACTGTTTCCACCGAGGGACCTGACCTCCAGCCGCAGCTGCTCCAGCTGCTCCAGGATTGCCACCGCCGAGGGACCTGACTCCATCTGCCACTGCTCCAGCCGCTCCAGGATCACCGCCGCCACCAAGGGACCCAATTGCTGCCGCCGAGGGACTCTAGCCACGGAGGGACCTGATTGCCACTCCAGAATCACTGCCTCCACCGCCAAGGGACTCCAGCCGCCTGATCATGGTTTTCCTGCTGCAAGCTCTGCTTTGCCATGTGTTTTGGGGGGGTCCCACTGTGAGCTCTGCTTTGCCATGTGTTTGGGGGAGGATTGCCTGCTTTGCCTTCTGCTTTGCCATGTGTTTGGGGGTGGGGTTCCTGCTGTGCCCTCTGCTTTGCCATGTGTTTGGGGGTGGGGTTCCTGCTGTGCCCTCTGCTTTGCCATGTGTTTGGGGGGGGGTTGCCTGCTTTTTGAAACACCCGCACACAGAAAAAATTATAAGCAGCTTTTTTATTCATTGGTACAAGGAAATGGATTGCCATCTGACCAAAAAACCAGCACACAAAGCTTTGAAAACCACTGCCCAGGAGCACGCTGCAGAGTTCCCCAAGGATATGCATGCTGATGGTGGGAAGCTTTTTTGCTCATCCTGCAACGTGGTCCTGGACCACACCAGAAAATCTACTGTGGTTGATCACCTTAAAGCAAAGTCTCATCTGAAGAGGAAGGCGGCATTTGAAGAGGGAAATGAACGGAAGAAGCAGAGGACCCTGACAACATCAATCCAATGTCTAACCGATGCCCGGGAATCAAGAGTTAAAATTGCCCAGGAATTTACAAAGATGTGCATGGAGACTAATATTCCAATTGAGAAAGCAGATCACCCCTCTGTGTGTGTCTTTCTACAGCGTTTCGTTAAAAATGGTGGCGCAATTCCCGGAGCTGACTGGATCCGAAAAGTGTATTTGCCTGACATTTATGAAATTGAAAAGCAGGAAATTAAAATGAAAAAGATAGCAGGGAAGAAAGTAGCGATCATCGTTGATGAGACTTGTGATGCCGAACAGCGTTCTGTCCTAAATATATTGGCAGCGCCCCTGGAAAAAAAACAGCAAAGGACATGTCCAACCTTATCTCCTGGACACAAAGTTTCTGAATGGCATGTCACACACTGTTGTTGCCCAGGAAGTAACAAAGACAATCAAGGAGTAGGATATCAACTTTGAAAATGTCTTCTTTTTCATATCAGACAACGCAGCATACATGAAGAAATCATTTAAGGCTGTGCTGCAGGGACTGCTTACAAACTGCGTACATATCACCTGCCTTGCTCGCATCATGGAACTGATTGTTGGAAGCTTTCAATATCCATTTGAATCAACCACCCACTACATGAAATTATTCAGGAAATTGTTTTCCCTGCCAAGTGGAAAGAAGATGAGGTATCTACGTCATCTGGGGGAGTCCATTGCCGAAGGGAAAGCAACAATGCCACCTGATCCCTGTGCCATGAGATGGAGTTCCTATTTCAGAGCTGCAGTGTATCACAGCAACCACATAAAGTACCAAAGGGACTTAATTCAAAAGGAAATGCAAGTGGATGATCCATGCAAAACATTGGAAACTCTTTCGGTAAGTGTTGATATGATAAATACAACACGAGTAGAAATTAAAGAAGGGGGAAATTAATAGTAAAAAATTATAGTTTTAAAGTTCTGCATGGAAAATTAAATTATTGGACAGTAACTTGCTGTCCCTTTGCTCCTTCAAAATGCCATTGTAATAACCGTGTTGTACTTTTTTCTCCACAGAAACTGCTGCTTGATGACACAGAGTATGTGCGTTTGAAGTTGGAGCTGGCATTTCTGGCTGAAAAAACATCACCCCTGTGTGCTCTGCTTGACAAGTTCCAGTTGCAAGTACCAGCTGCTACGGAGATGGTGGACACTTTGGAAGCTCTGCAAATACAGCTGCAGACACATGCACAGCTTACAAAAGAAAGCTGTGGGAATCTGCTGGACACAGAAGTCGAAGACAATGGGTGATTTCAGACGTTACGTGGTCCCGAGTCACCACAGTGGATTCCCAGCGGTGGTGAACTGAGCAACCACCCCCCGTGTTCAACAAAAGCCCTGAACAGACATGACGGGAGCAGGACCACAGCAGGGAATCAGGCCGCCAGACCATGGTCCGGGACAGCGCAACAGATGTGACACCGATTCCCGGCCATGGTCAAAACACCCAGAAGGCACCAGGGAGGGGCGGGACACAGACATAGCCGGTTGAGGGCAAACAAAGCCAGAAGGGACAAAAGGGAACACCCACACAAAGGAAACGGGAAGGGAGGGGGAGGAGGGAGAAGAGCCGCTGAGGTACCACACACAACAGGCACAGAGACAACGAGGCCACAGTGGAACACACAGCACAAACACATGCCCGGGTGCACACACACCCACACGGGAAAGGAAGGGAAGGGGGGACACAGCGGGACAGACAACACACACAGCACCATGGGCACAGGGGGGCAGGAAGGGGGGCGCAGGACAGGGCAGAGGAGGGGAAACAGCCTAGGGTCAGGGCACGACACAGGCAACAGCAGACGGAACCCCAACAACAGCACAGTCCACACGGGCGACCCCCCCAGCAACACAGGCAGTCCTGGAATGGGGGGAACCCAGAAGGTCGGGGCACAGGCACAGCGGGAGGCCACACGGAACAGGGAGCAGTCCAGGAACAGTCCAGGAGGCACACACGCACCCCAAGCGCCGGCGAGGGTGCAATGGAGGGGAGGCAGGAGAGCTGGGGATGTGCAGCCAGGCCAATGTCACAACCTCCCCCCCTCCCCGGAGGAAGCCAGGAGGTGCAGTGAGGGGACCCCAGACACCCAAGGTCACACAGGCACCCAAGGGGGGAGCAGGGGCTCAGGAGGGAGCGCAGACATCCGAGGATGGTCAGAAGCACCCAGGTGAGCTGGGGGTGGGTCAGAGAGCCGGACTCGGACACCAGAGATGGCAGTCATGGAGGGGAGCACTGATTGCAGGGCCAGGCGGGGGGGGAAGAGGGGGTCCAGTGCCAAAAGGCAGGGGCAGCGGTACCCCGGGACGCTGGCAGCACAGCAAGGAGGGAATAGGCAGTGGACCACGGCGGAGGTGGGAGCTCACAGTGGGGCTGGCAACCAAGGACTGAGGGACTCACAGCCAGCTGGAGGGGACCACTAAGGGGCCAGGGGCCAGTTAGCCCACCAGGTGAACAAAGTGCGGCCAATGAAGCATGCCCTGATGGTACCCCAGCATGGACATGTGGTGGGTGACCAGGTAGTATGCCTTGAACAGATCCTGCATGGAGAGCCCCAACTGCACATCGGAATGGGACTACACACCGGACAGCGCCGACAGCACCACCACGGTGGGCTCAGATAAGCAGAAGTCAGCAGCGGGGGGCCACAGAAGGTGACCCAGCTCCAACAGCCAGTGATACACCACCCTACAAGCACGCTGGTACCCACGGGCCCCATGAACGCAGCCAAAGTAGGACACGGCCAGGGCAGGGCCCCCCTCATCCAGGCAGACTGTGTAGGTGGCCAGGCTGCACACAGACAGGGCGGATATGGTCTCCACCACAGACCAACCCACATGCGAGCACCTCATCTATGGAATGCCCCCATCGGGAAGGGGAAGCAGCCCCAGTGTCTCAGCATGAAGCCAGCAATCCCGGGCACTCGCCTCATAGCCAAAGTAACGAAGGCCAGAGTTCAGGCTCGCATAGGAACCCAACAGGCTGTCCGGGCAGTTCAGGAGCAATTGCACAGTCAGGGTATGCCACAGGTCACACAGGGCCACAGTCTCACGGAAGGTCCACATATGGGGGGGCCCATGGGGGCTGGGAGTCTAGTGGAAGCACAGCCAGCCATGGTCCCGCAAGTCAGGCAGAATGACACCATGGACATGGACAGGGGCCCCTGCAATCCCTGGAGGGGCGGGAGGGGAACCAGAGGAGACCCAAGGCCAAGCGATAAGGCCACTGGCCGCAACAAGGCATGGCAACAGAATGAGGCGTGGGGTGCAGACCCAGCACAGCTGCAGGAACCAAGCACACAGACAGGACAGCCAACACACTAATCAGGCCTGCAAGGACACAGTGTTGCCAACACAGAGAGGTGGGAGGTAATGACAGCAGGAATGCAGCTGCAGGCAGCACGCCTGGGCACATGCTGGTCCGTGCGCAAGGCCCCAGGCAGGGACATCAGGTACGCTCAATGGGCCACCCCAGCCCACCCTGCAGGAGGAGGCCGCTCGCATACCAATCAGCTGTGCATCCTGACTGCAGAGGGGCACCTGGGCGCCCACCTGCGGGTTTGCGTGGCATGGTGCGCTGCACGGGCCCGGAGAGCCCACCATGGACACAGGCACTCCCTGGCCTGGCTCAGGGCTCAGAGGTTGACTGAGACAGACCGGCGGGCCCTGATCCGTGACTGGAGCAGGGCCGCTGTGCTCTGCGAGATGGCCGGGCGGCTCCAATGGCGGAGGGAGACCATGCGGCACACTGCCCTGATCGCAATGCCCATTGCCCGGCAGGTTTGGGTCACAGAGCGGGAGCGAGGGTGGTGGTCCCGGGCACTGGCTCAGTGGGACGAGGCTGCCTGGAGGGTGCACTTTTGGATGGACAAGCTCACCCTTCTGTGCCTTGCAGAGCTGCTGACGCCCTGGCTGGAATGGCAGCACACCCCCATGAGGACCCCCATCTGCATGGTCCAACAGGTGGCCATCTGGGTCTGGGCCCTCGCAACACCCGACTCCTGCCGGTCCGTCTCCCAGCACTTCGGTGTCAAGGTGAGCACCGTAGCCTGTATCCTCTGGGATGTATGCGAGGCTGTGGAGGGTGTGCTCCTGGACCGGACAATCCAGCTGGTGGACCAGGCAGCCATGATGGCCAGCTTCGCGGCTGGAGGGTTCCCCAACTGCATGGACACCGTGGATGGCACCCACATAGAGATCCTCCACCCCTCTGCTGTGGAGGCCATGGAGTATGTTAACAGGCATGGGTACCACTCCCTGCAGCTGCAGGCTCTCGGGGACCACCGGGGGTGGTTCATTGACATCTTCACGGCCAACTCTGGGTGCAGTCACGATGCCCGGATCATGGCCATCTCCCCCTTCTATGCCTGGATGTACCGCGGGAACTTTGTAGTCATGGAGATGACCTGGATCGAGGGGGTGCTCATGTCCCCCTGTATCCTGGGGAACCCAGCCTATACCCTCACCCGGTGGCTGATGAAGGTGTTCCCGGTTGCCAGGACCCTGGTGCAGGTGCTGTACAATTCCCGCCTGTGTGCAAGCAGGACCGTGGTCAAGCAGACCTTAGGAGCTCTCAAGCAGGCTGGACTACATGGTGGAGACCTCAGCCCTGGTGATAAGTGCCTCCTGTGTGCTGTACAACGTGTGCGAGACTGATGGGGCAGCCCTGGAATATCCCGTGCCTCCTCGCCCTCCCGGCCATTGCCTCCATACGTGAACACGGACAACCCCTGGGAGTACCGTTACACCAAGCGCATCCGTGCCGCCATGGCTAGGCATGTCAGCCAGGAGGCCGAGGCGTGAGGGCGCTCAACCCTGACCTCACCACCCTGGGGCCCCCGGCCACTCCCTTGGTGGTCCATGTCCCCAATGGTGTCCTGGGAGGCCTCGGTGTCCTGAGGGGCTGGCAGTGGTGGGAGGGAGGGAGGAACTGGAACCAGAGGGGCCCCCCTGGGTGGCTGCTCCCTCCGGAGATCTACAGGGACCGGGAGGTGGATGTGCAGCCCCAGCTGGCGTAGGGGTGGCTGGAGTGGTTGGGGCGCAGTAGGGGCACCGAGGGGTCCAGCATGGGGCCCTGGGCAGGCAGGGTGCCCGACGTGGTGGCTGCCATCATGTATGCCCTCATGGTGCCAGTATGCAGGAGCAGGGAGGTCCCGACGTCATGGGACCTATCCATTTTTGCAGAATTCTCCCACCCCATCCCCTCGATGGCCTGTTCCAGCTGCCCAAATGCCTCTACCTGCCTGCTGTGGTCTTGGTGCTCCCGCCTCCATTCCAGGCACACCTCCGCCTGGAGCCTCCGGTCCCTTGCCTCTGCCTGTTGCAGGGAGCACTCTATGGCCACCTCCATGCAGTTCACGGCAGCTATCATCCGCTCCCCCTGTTCAGTGGTGGTCTGGAGTATGTCCTCCACCTTGTCCTCCCTCCGGTGCCGTACCCATGCCCGGTGCTCCCTCATCCATTGTGTTGGGGGCACGGGCACGGGTTGCTGCGGCCCCTTTGGCTGTCTTGTAGGGTACAGGGAGGTTGGTGGTTAGGTGCCCATCGTGGCCGCCCCCTGGCCAGGGGCATGCCTGGGGGGTCATTCCCCCCCTGGGTTGGCAGCTGCTGCCCCAACGTGACCTGGGTCCCCCTGCAGGTCTCCCAGGGGCCCCCCTCCTTGCCGGTGTGCCTCACCTGGGCCCTTCGGTGGCTGCCGGGGCTGTTCTCCACTGGCCTCCTCACCCGCCTGTCTCTGCCACTGGGGCATGCCGTGCCCTGTGGGGGTGGGGGGTGGTTGGCAGAGGAATGTAGATTTGGTCGTGCGGCCCCTGTTCCATGCTCTGGGGTGTGGGGTGGGCAGGGCCTGCCCCCTGGCCGGGGCCCCTTTCCCTCCCATCACCCCTGTTCCATCCCCCCCTCCCATCTGCCTGCTTACCCTCGATGTCTGTCTCCGATCCCTCCGAGGTCGGCCCCTCCATATTACTAGGATCCCCCTGTGACCACTGGCTGGGGGTGACCAGTGTGCTGGCCTCGGAGTCTCCAAGTTCGGACAGGGGGTGGGGGCTCTCCAGACTGCTGTCAGGGACAGGCCTGCCAGTCCCCGAGGTCCCAGGGTGCTCCTCCTGGGGGTCTGGGGCCCTGGAGCTGGTGCCTTCTTGGGGGGCAGCACAGGGAGGGGGTAGCTCATCCCATTCCCTGCCCTGGACCACAGCGCTCCCCATGAGGCACGGGGCAACTATGGAGCCCTTCATGTGGAGTATGCGGTCCAGGGCATTATAGTAGGGGGCAGTCCGGGCTCTGTGCCCGGACCACCAATTGTTGTCCGGTATGGTCTTGTACCCATCTTGAGTTCCTTGGCCTTCGACCGGCACTGTGCCATGGTCCTGTGATGCCCCACTCTCTCCATTTCCTGCACGATCTCCCAGAACACATGCTCATTGCACTGATTGAGCGCGAGCTCCAGTTGATGCTCCAGGGTCCCCCAGATGCGGATGAAGTCCTGGGTCTCCCTGTGCTCCCATTGCCCCCCTCTGTGGTAGGGCATTTTCCCCCATGAACCCTCCAGTTCCTCTTCCTGCTCCACCTCCTCCTCCTCCACCTGGTGTGCGCCCGTTTCCTCTGGGGGATCAGGCTTCCGTGCCCGCTTCCGTGTCTGCGGGACAGGGGGCGGGGGGTTGGTTGCTGTTCTGCCCATCTTGCGGCCCGCTCCCTTCCCCCCCTCCTGCCGTCCGGCCAGCCGCCCATCCCCCATGGTTCCCCTGTGCTGCTGGGTCCTGCCCCTTTGGGTCCCCTTACCTGTTTCCGGAGTGCCTCCTCCCCCGGCCCGGTCATTATCTCCAGGTCAGCCTGTCCCAGCTGCTCCTGCTGCTGCTGCTGCTGTCCCTCCACCGCCTCCATGTGCAGCATGACCACCTCCTCCATCTGCGCTTCCTCCTCCTCTTCCTGCCTTGCTCTGTCTCCTACCGCTCTCCTCTCCCTTCCACCTCGCTCCATCCCACCACATTTCCCTGCTGCTGTGAGTCCTTTAAATCTCCATCCCCGGCCTGTGTTGTTGCTGGTTGCCTGGCAGTGACGCTGCATACGTTGTCCCTGGCTGGGAATCATTTTGGTTGATTCCGGCCCGTGGTTGCCGTTCAGACGTTACTTTTTTTTGTTTCCCATTGGGAATTGCTTTGACCACGCTTTCAGCAATGGTCCAGGCCGGAGGTCCAGAAGTGTGGTTGATATTGACCCCAGGTGGGTACTGACCATGGTGAACACCTGGCGCCCACGTAACAGACGTTCAGGGCGCTTTGGCCCCACCGCGGAATTGACTGTGGTTCACTGTGATCTCGTAATGTCTGAAAATACCCAATGTTCCACTGTTGTTTTGGCCTGAGATGATGACCAAATTTAAGGCAGCCTTTGTGGGAGCAGCAGAGAAGTTGGACAAGTACATGTCAACTGATGGACAACCAGGCTACACCTTTTTGAAATCCATAAGAATTCTTGATCCTACCAAAGTCACCTTTTTATCAACCAGGATGCAAGCCTTCACTGAGATCCCTGGATGGAACTCCGTTCCATTGGACCAGTTTCAACTTTACATTAACATCCTCGCTCCAAATTACATGGACAGATACTGACAAGATCCTTCAGGGAAAAAGGACTTGGACAATTTCTGGGAAAGTGCATGGGACAGAGTGCCCAAGCTGGCAGAAGTGACACTAGCTTCTATAAACTCTGTAACAACTTCTGCCGATGCAGAGCGTAGTTTCAGCACTCAAACCTTATATATATGGACACATGCAGAGGCTTTGGGGAAGACAATCTCAGGCGATCTGTTTTCATGAGTTTTAATGCAAATAAATAAATGTCTTATTTTAACTTGCTGGACTGTAAAATGTGTTAATGCAAATATGTAAATAAATGTTTTGCTTTAATTATAAAGATGTCAGTACTGCAAATAAATAAAGAACTCATTTTTAATTTAACTAGACTTGTTTTGTAACTTTATTGGGTTGCAGAATTTTCCATTTTGGGTCGCAGAATTTTGGGGGGAAATTTGCAGAAGAATCGGGGCCCTGCCTATAGTTGCTGTTGCTACGCTCCCTGCTGCTGGTGCCCGGGGATCAGGCCCTGCCTCTAGCCGGGCTCAGTCTCAACAATGGGGGAGTTGGGGGACAATGCTGGCCCCTACTGGGATACTTCGTCCCCTGAATCACCTGCAGCTGCAGATGACACAGCCACCACAGCCTCTTCCACTGCCAGGAGGCGATGCCCAACCCCCTGGCCCTTAGTGCTGGGAGAGCGAGACCCAACATCAGGCCTTCACAGCTTGGGGCATGGGGATGTGCTTGGGCTGCTGCTTCTGCCCACTGCTGCCACTCTGATGGCACGGCCCCTGCCACGTGCCTCATTGGCTGCCTTACAGGCAGCAGAGCGGCCTCGCCCTCTCATCACTCCCTTCTCCATTTCACCAAACCACACACAAGTATATTAATTTTTTTATTATTATTATTTTTTTACAATTTGTATCAAATATTATATCTATCTATCTATCTATCTATACTACACTAAATTTAACTGCTATTTAACTATCTAATAACTATTATAAAACTTTTGAAACTAAATAATGGAATATAAAAAACACACTCTAAAACTAGATCACTATCTCTATAAACTAATCTAACTTAACTGTAATAGCTAACTATAATCCTACCTAACAACTACTATAATCTCTCTCTCTCTCTCACTATATATATATATATATATATATATATATATATACACAATATTACGCAGGGAACAGGGGGGAGGGTAACACAGACAGCTCAAAACAACACAGGGAGGGGTACAGAAACTGAAATAAAACCTAAATCAATCTAATCCTACTCTAATAAATCAAAAACCAGGGGAAGGAAATGAGGGATGGAATATGGAGGGAGAGGGAAAGGAATGGATTCAATGGAGGGTAGGGAGATAGAACACAGGGAGGCATAAAAAATAAAAATAACAGCTAAATCTATCTAATATAATCTAACTAAATGATAATAGGAAGGTAAATCTGTTGGATGGGTGAAATAGGAGGAGGATTGGGAATGGATGAGGGAAGCAAACTGTGGGAGTCAGGGAGCCTTCTGAAAACGCCTGCTGACAGGATCAGTGGCTAGCTCAGAAGGTGCTGGAAGGGGGGCAGGGCAAAGAATTTTGTTACTTGCTGCTCCCGTCTTACTGAAAGGCCCGATTGGCTCTGTGCAGCCTAGCCCCTGGCTAATCGCAGACTGTGAAGCCATTGTTCAGTCAGAAAGGAAAGGTGATTGGGCACACTGGCTGCTACTCCAAGTCTCTCCACCCCCGGTACCAGGAAGTCTGCTCCTCAGCTACCTCCCACTCCCTGGGCCTTCAGTCACGTTTTTCCCATCTGAACTCAACTGAATGTGGCCAAACACGAACAAACTGTTCAGTAGGTTTGTAGTTCGGTTCGAGTTCAGTTTGGTGGGTTCAGGTTCGGTCGTCTGAACAGACTGAGTTTGGGCCGAACTCCGAACTTCTGAATTGCGTTCACCCATTCCTAATAAAAAAAACCAGGTTATCCAGGCAGTTCTGGATAGCCTGAGGGAACTGCGGCTTCATGAAGATGATGCATGAAAAGCCAGAGACTCCAGGTCAAACTAGGAGGGGTACTAACCCTGTTTCTTGATATAGCACCCTTTCATAATTCCTTGAAGATGTAGTCGGACCATCCCAATTGTAACAGCGACACAGGCACACTCCTCTGGGAGGATGCCCTCTCAGCTCTAGTCTGGGGAATTTAGCTCTGCTGCTCTCACTCACGGGTTTTCCCACAGCTTTGAGGGTCCTCTAAATGCAGGACTTGGCAAGCTGCGCTGTTAGGTTTGGCCTCTTAACCTCTCCTATAGCCAGTCCCTGTCCTCCTGACTGGGGCTTCTCCCACAATGGCAGATCCCCTATTCCCAAACAAACACAGACTGCCCAAGCCCTCTTCCTGGTCCTGTATCTCATTTCACCCCCACCTGAGATCCAGGCTTTGTCTCCAGGGGTAAGTTACTAGAACTGGCTGCTCCAAACCATAAAGCAGGGCTTCCATTCAGCATTCTTTCCTCCACTACATACCCCACCTCACAGACTGGACTTCAGGCTGTTAGTTGCAGCTCCTCCCAGGTGTGGTCACTCAGCTGACCTAGTCTCCTCGAGTACAGGGATTTTAAAGGGTCACCTGCCCAAATCCCCACCAGAAACAGCCCCATCTGGATAATAATCCTAGCAGTCACCTGTGACCATGTCATACTACTATTACTGAAGACTCCACAACTCAAATTTCCTTGAGATCAGCCAGGCCTAAGTAAATCTGGAGAAGACGAAGCTCATAGGGGAGCCTCTCCTTGGCAGAGTGGTAAAAGAAATGGGGAAATTTGATCAGAGAGATCAGCCATAAAAAGAAGCCATAAACAGGACTGTCAAACTTAAATGTTGGATCTGCTTGCAGGAAAAGCTTCTTTCCTGCCAGATATTATAATGAAAACACCATTTCAGGATGTGAACTTCTACATCATGGTGCAATACCTCATTAGAACAGGATTGCTCTTTGGTGGCATAAATGAAACGAGCTGGGAAGAGAGCTAATGGTCGAGTATCTACATTAAACGTGGGGCTGCCTGAGAAGCTGGTTTGGAGGCTGCAGCTGGTGCAGAATGCTGTGGCCCGTTTCCTTATGGGGGTGGGTCGCAGGGAGTGCATGACACCTGTGCTCTGGGCTCTACACTGGCTGCCTATAAAGAAGCGGGCCAGGTTCAAGGTGCTGGTTTTAACCTTTAAAGCCCTTCATGGCCTGGGCCCTGCTTATCTGTGGGACCGCCTCACTCCCCATGTGCCCGTGCGACCCCTGAGATCTTCCGTGGGAGCCTTTTTGGAGGTTCCCTGGGCGAGGCGGGTGGCCACCGATGTGAAATCTTTTTTGGTGGCCGCCCCTGTGCTGTGGAATTCGCTCCTGGATGAGGCTTGGTTGGCTCCCACGCTCCTGCTGTTTCGGCATGTATGTAAGACCTGGCTGTTGTGTCAGGCTTTTGGCGAGGGGTGGGGGTTTCCCCACATATTGTAATTTTAAATTGTTTTTAAAAAATTTATATTGTTTTTATTGAATGTTGTTTGCCTCCCCGGGCTGCCCTGAGGGCAGGAGGGGCGGGATATAAATTTTAAATAAATAAATAAAAATAAAATTATGAAGACCAATACTGCAGTGCCAGGACCCCAGCCTTGAATGAGTGCCTTTGGGGCCCGGTGCTGGCAACTGAGTCCATGGCAGCACCAGCTCATGTTGTTCAGAGCCCAGCATTGATAATGAAGATCTCTCGCAGATCCAACCAGGCTACACCCTTCTTCAGCCTTGTTTCAGGCCCCTGGCTTCCTAGTTGACTGTTGGCCTGCATATAAGTCACTTCCTGTTGCTATTTGTTGTGTCTCCTCCTTGTCCTTGTGGTTCCACAAACCTTGGACTGGCTCTGCCCCCCCAGGACAGCTTTGCTGCCCCCCGCCCCCCGGACCTTGTATGCTCTGGGACTGGCTGGTCACCAGTCCTTTAGATCCCTTCCCTGGAACCCAGTCCTTCTGATCCTGTCCATGAGTCTGGCCAATTGCCTTGGATGAGGTTCGGTGTCTGCTACAATGGGGGCTCAGCATCTGCTTTGATGGGGCCTGGCATCCGTGCGATACACCCCCTATGCTCTGTGCCTGTCCAGTCCTGCCTTGTCTTATCCAGTCCTGACTTGCCTATGCCTCCCCCATGGTGTGTGTACTGATCCCTGCCTGACCTGGAATCCTGGGACCCTAATCCTACACTACTTCCTGGACCTTGGACCCTAATCCTACACCAACTTACCCACCATCAATCCTGCCACAACTTTTGGTAACCCAACCTGTCGTCCTGGACATACAGTTAACACACTGCCATCTCGGGAGAGAAGCAGCAGACTGAGCAAGCATGGAAACGGCATCATTTGCCGATAATAGAGCCATTTATACACAATTACCATGAAGGAAGGGAGGCATTGCCAGTGATGCAACTTTTTCCATGGTTGAAGCAAGGGCTCTGTTTTACAGGGCTGTAAGACTAACATTTCTCCTGGAGCTGGGATTTGGTTTATCTCTGGTGAGGCCAAGTGCTATAACTGTGTATCCTAGGGGGTACATAACTTCTTCCTTCTTTTAGACTTGAGAGCAGCAGCAGTTAACTTTTTAAAAAGCTGTGGCCAGGTGGATTCCAATAGCAGGAAAAACAAAACATGTTGAAGTTTCTTTGGATCCTGTGCACGAACTTCAGCCAGGTATGCACACATAACCTCTGTGTGGAGAGGGGAGACACTTACCCTGAGGAAGATAAAAACTTGGAATTCAAGTGATTACACAGAATGTGAACTCAGCCATAATTGAACTTTTGAATTCAGTCCCAGCATTCAGTACTGTACACCCTGTGATAAGAGAGATAAGAGCATTGGAGTTAAACCCAAGCACAGATAAAAACATAAGAACGTAAGTGCCATACTGGGTCAGACCAGCACCTGTCTTGACAGTGGCCAATCTCCATTGCTTGGAGGAAGTATTCAGCAGGTCACAATAGGGGGAATTGTTCCCTGTTGTGCAGCCCCAGCTCCCGGCAATAAGAGGTTATGTTCCCCAAAAACCTATCTGGCTAATTCCTGCTAATGGACCTATCCTCCAAAAACTTGCCAATCCTTTTTTAAATCCAGCTATACTACTGGCCTTGACCACATCTTCTGTCAACAAATTCCACAACTTAATTGAGCATTGAGTGAAATACTTTTTTATTTGTTTTAAATCTGCTAATTGTTACTTTCATGGTGTGTCCCCTAGTTCTAGTACTATTGGGGAGCGTAAATAACCATTCCCTGTTCCACACCACTCATGATTGTATAAACTTCTATCATATTAGGGGTGAAACGAGATTTCAACCCCTTTGAGAATCTCATGGGAATTGGCATTTTCACCATAATTCTCGGCAAAGTTCTCAAGTGCCATATAAACTTTCCCAAAGCATTCTGTGCATGCTCAGGGGGTGGCATGCACAAAATGGCCATGGTGGCATTTTGTGCATGCACAGAGCATTTAGGGTTTTTTGAGAATCCCGCAAGATTTTCAAGAAACCTCCAAAAAAATGCTCTGTGCATGGCGCCAGGGGCCACGTATGTGCAGAAAGGCTGCGGTGACCATTTTCCACATGCGCAGGGTGTTTGGAGGATTTTTGAGAACCTTGTGGTTCTCGTATATATACATGCAAATATATGAGGGGGCAGAGTTTGTTCATTGAAGGATGGAGTGTCCTGGCTGTATGATTGTCCCTCCTTGGCCACTCAAAATGTTGCACGGTATGTTTGTTTAGTCTAGAGAGAAGACACCTAAGGGAGGACATTGTAGCAGTTTCCAAATATCTATAAGGATGCCACAAAAAAGGATGGTGAACATCTGCCTCTGCTGTCACAAAGGATAACAAGAGGGACTGGCCTTAAATTCACCTTTCCTCAAATCTCCCCTCTTTTCGTAAATCCTGTATGGCCTGGCTGTTCCGCCAGACTTTGGGCGAGGGAGACGGGTAGTGGGTGGGGGGATGCTTTGTGTTTTGTTTTTTGGGGGGTTGGTGGGGTTTTAGTCTGGCCCTGTGATTGTTCATTTTAATGCATTTTAATTCTTTCTACTTTATATTGTTTTATTACTTTGTATTTTTACTTGTTGTACGCCGTCCCGAGCTGCCGTGTGGCAGGAGAGGGCGGGTTAGAAGTAAAGAAAAATACATAAATAAATGAAAATAAATAAATAAATAAATAAATAAAAATTGCAGCAGTGTTGGTTTTGGTTAAATACTAGGAAAACCATCTTAACTCAACGAGCTGTTAGGCAATGGAATAAGTCACCCAGGGATCCTTGGATGTTGGCTGAACAAGCATCTGTTTATGATGCTGTAGGCAGAAGATATCCTGCCTTGGAGCAGAGAGTTGGACTAGATGCCTCTTGAGGTCCCTTCCAGTCCTATGGTTCCCTCTCCCAATATACATGAGCTGTTTACTTTACTCCCATTTTTCAAAAGCCACCCTTGAGCCTGACTTCATCTTTGCCCCTTCTCCTCCTAAATGTAATCGCCACACAATTTACTAACATTGCTTATACTTATTTATATTATGGTAGCACAGTAGGTAACTTCCCAGTGCTCAGTTCTTACAACTTGTAATGAATTCTCAGTTGTGCAGTTTCTATCTCTATTTGCATTGCTAGTATATGCAAGAAAAATTTCCTTAGATGTGTCATTTCTGAAATAAGGTTGTGCACTGAAGTCTTTCTCTGGATGATTAGTAAGTCACATACAAAGATCAAATTTTATTTCAATAATCACATGCCAGGCACACTCCTTCCCAACTGTTTTAGTGTTCCCTGGAGGAAATACATGGCATAGCTAATACGCACGCAGCAGGCAACACTGCTCTGATGTATCTTAATGGTCATGCTATACACAGCTTGCATGTAGCAGTAACTTTGTTCATGTACTATACTCATTTTCACTTGTAAAAGCCAATAAAGCCAGGAGCTTTCTATGTCCCTCCGGTGGTTGAGCTTATTGCTTTTATGTGCATTCTCCATGTAGTCTTTTTGTAAGGCACCTACTTCAGTAGTTCCCCGGCATCATTGCACTGGAACTTATTAGTGCCTTCTTCAACTGTTTCTCAGCCTGACACCAAACACCTAACTGAACTGAATTGGTTTTAGACTTTCCTGCTACACACATCCATGTGGAATTTTGCTTAGCTTTAACCCCCAAACTCCACTTGAAGACAAACAATAAAAACACAATTCTTCATGCCCCACAAGTTGTTCATAGCACATTTTCTTCCTCTGCTTTTGAAAACAGAGAGCAGATGTTAGCTTCATCCACACAGGGAGTAATTTTTAAATACAATATTAGTATTTTAAATCCAAAGTAGCTGTGGCCAAGCTTTTTGGGATTCATTTTATCTGGACAAGCCGTCCACTCACTTCCAGAGCAGCCATAACTCAGTTTCCCCTACTCATGTTATACACTGGCCTGCCATCACTCTCTCCAGAACAGGCTAGTCCAGAAGGGTTCGACTCTTTGTTAGCCTCCATGATTTCAGGTTCTTCAGTCACAGGAAATGTAAATGGCTTAGGACCATGTTGGTATTTAAACCGAGTCACCCCAGAGTTCTAGTACCCCTTTTCAGTAGGTGCACAGGCACCAGATTTATAATAAGAGAATGTTTGGTTTATAAGACCTTAAAGTTACTATAGAGATTCAGAGTTTATAGAGAAGAAGCATAAAAGAAAAGAAAAGTAAACTGCATGCAGATATTAAATGTGACTGGGGTTTTTGTCTAACTATTCCCTTACCCTAAAATACAGAAGTGTCAGAATCCAGATATCAGGATTGGGCACAACGAATAAGTCCATCATGGATATAACTCTTGCCATGTTCCAACTAGTCTCTCCCCACTCCATCCCTGCCCCAAGTTTTCCCCTCAGTCCCTTTAAAGCAGGGATGGGGAACCTCAGGCTCAAGGGCCAAACTAAGTCTGTGGCTAGTTTTTATGTAGCCCCTTTCTAGTTCCTGGATCTGGTTCCTGGATTCAGTACCTACCCCCAAGCACTAAAGAACTTAAATCAGGGTAAGGGAACAGAGATAAGAGCCTGCACACAATGATAGGGCATAGATCCATGGCCTAGATCCATAATCTGGACCCTCCTCTTTCCGAGCACACCCTTTAAGCATCCCTGCCCCCAACATCTGTATGGCCTTTGGAGTTTTTACTAGTTTTCATACTGGGAAGGAAAAGGTCCCTTACCCTTGTTTAAAGGACTTCCAGCTTCTTTTGTTCTGTGCTGTGGCCCTCCATAAAGTTGTCCCCCCAAAAAGAAGTCTGTGTCATGTAGGAGCTTTTAACAAGCTGATTAATGTTCATTAAATACATCCCTTCCACCCCATTCCATTGTATCATCTAGCCACTTCCTACATAGTCTGCTCTTGGTTAACTGCCCTCCCTATCAGGTCCAAAAGTACAGTCCTTAGCAGATTATTGTCCTTTATCCAGCAGATAAGTCCAAACAGCAAAACATTTTTATTATTACATCAGGTACTACTTCTGCTGCATCAACCTTTCCCTGATAACCTCGTTTTTAACATACAAGCAATTGCCCAGGAATGGGCAAAGTTCCCAGATTTGAGAGCCACATATCAAAGTCTTCATACGGCCAAGAGCCGCAAGACACACACGTCTGCTGTGCATGCAAGCCTCGTCTGGCTAATGATTGGTTGGCAGAGCCAGTGCTTTGAGATCCGAGCTGTTGAGATTCTGATGAGTAACTGCAATTCAGCTGCTCAGACTAGGGTGCAATAAAGTAAGACACAGGACCATAAAGGCAGTGTCTGAACCAGGATTAGCCCTTGCCAAAAGCCACATTCAAACTGCATGAGGCTCCTGCAGTCTTCTTCTGTCAGCCTTCTTCAGGGTCCTGATTGAAATCAGGATCGAAGACACACTCCTGTGTTTATTCTTCACGTGGTGATTTCAGACATGACTGGGTGAATATTCACCCCACCATGACCACAGTCAAACGCGGGCCACAGTGAACTGCGGTGAACGTCTGTTTGCCACCCACCAGATGTTCACCACAGTCAAACGCAGCCCACATTTGCATTGACCACGCTTCGTTACCTCTCACCACCCGGAGGTAACGAAGCGTGGTCAAAGGCCACCATGGCCGTGGTGAAGGGTTCGTCACGTCTGTTTACTCACCCTTCACCATGGTCGGGGTTTGCCTTCCCAGTCCCGGGCGGGCGGTGCGGCCGGATAGGCCGCACTTCCTGCCTGTCGCGCTGGGGGAGGGGCCGTGCAGCCGCACACAGCGCTGCATGGCCCCTCCCCCTCCATGGGAGGGTGAACCAACAGACATTACAGCCACCTGAATTGACTGCGGGCCGTGGTGTCTCGTTCCCCATAGGTGGACGGGAGGGGGAAATGTCTGTTCATCCACCCCTTGACCCCCGCCCATGGTCCAAACCACACCACGGCTCGCTGTCAATTCAGGCAGCCATAACGTCTGAAATCACCCACAGTTAAATCATAAGCTATCAACTCATTTTCACTCATATCTCTCTGTCACCTCAACCTCCCTCTCTGCTTTGAGAGAAGCAAGTGGGCACAACAGGGCAGAAGAGACACCAGGTCAAGTCTCAAGGCAGACATATCACCTTCTTTTAGGCTCCACTGCTGGTAATTTGAACACAACAGGCAAAAAAGTAGAGAGCTACCCCCAGTGAAAGCTGAAGAGTGAGTAATACAAGAATAACTACAGTGACTTGACACATATCCTGAGGCAGTGAATTTGAATCTACTCCTTGATCTAAAGGGCCAGACAACTTTCAGGTTTTTGATATGTCTGTGCTGCAGTAGCTTTCATTGAAACTAAGGGAAGAAGAAGAACAAAAGAAAAAGAAGAAAAGGCAGAGCATCTTAGCAGCTGGTTGTGGCTTTTGCAGTCAGGAGATTTAAGTGGAATGCAGAAGAGTTTATTAAATTGTAGTGGTAATCCTGCAGGCTAGGATTATTTTTGTCATAGACTTGTGGTCATTGCTACCTAGGGTGGCCAGATATGCAAATTTTAGAGGACACATGAGAAATAAAGGTTGCAGCCCTGCAATCTGTATTTCTCATCATTGTCCTCTAAAATTTGCATATCTGGCTAACCTATTGCTACCACCAGTTGCAGCTGGTGGACCTTTACATAGTGGAGCAGGTGGTGTGGCTGGCAGGGGGTGGTGCCAGTAGGGAGGAGGGCCAGCAATAAAATTTCACACTTGCACGATAATAGAATAGAACATAAAACCACAATGTATTCAGTATGAAAAACAACACAATGTAACAGTGAGCAAAATACAAAGCTCTGTGTGAAAAAATCAAAAAGGGAAAACCTGCATTTGCTCTGGTAGATCAGGTGTTAGAGGGGAAAACTGGCAGCTCAAGGCTTCAAGTCTGTTTTAAATAAGAAGACATATGCATGTGTCATTGCTATTTTAAAAAGAAGAATCCACTCAAGAAAGAAACCCTGACACTCAGGGGAGAATCCTTATACATGTCCTGACTGGGATAGGCTACAGCGTGACCTCAGCCCTCAATACAGACCAGAGAATTCATCCAACCAGGGAAAGGGCCTATAAATGCCTAACTGTGGGGAAAGCTTTTGTGTAAACTTAAGTCTTAGTATGCATGAGAGAACCCAAACAGTTCCCACCCCCACCTCACCTGAAGTTGTAGTTGGAAGAGAGGACATGACTAGAAGAGGCAGCATAGGGCAAAATGTTTTAGCAAATAGTAGGGGTGGGACTACTGGCAAAATCTCTGTTCTCAGTTTTCTCAGTTCTCTTTCTATAGGTTTTCTACTGGTTCTCGGTTCTCTCGGTATTGGATTTTTAACATTGCGGTTTTCCCTGGGGAAAACCTCAATGTTAAAAATCCGATTAAAAAACAATATAAAAGATCCAATACCGCTGAGAACAGAGAAAGAACCGAGATATCAGATTAATCCAATAGAACCATGATCGTCTACTCTTGGTTCTCAGCAATACCAAGAGTCCCATCCCTAGCAAACAGTATAGCAGTCCAAAAGCTTAGCTACTAAGCCCTTCTGATGGTGCTGCAGTACTAATCCCTCACCTCAGACCAGCACCTCCCATACCTGCTCTCCCCCCTTACTGGGAGGAAACGTAGACCTGGGGGATAAATGTGGCACATGGCAAGTTTTTATTTGGTCCCTTTTTAGTTCCTGGATCTGGTCCCTATATTCAGTTCCTATACCCTCAAAAACTGAAAATCTATGTTCATGGTAAGGGAGCAGAGATGAGGGCATGCATACAAAGACAGGGAACAGATCCAGTGCACAGATTCATGATGTGGACTCTCCTCTTCTTGAGTACACTCCATAGGCACCTCCGCCTCCAACTTTTATGACTCTCAGAGCTTGTACTAGTTTTTCAATTGGAAAGGAGAGGGAAAGTGCCCCACCTTTCATATAGCACTTTCAGTATCCTTGCTACAAGCTCCCAGCTCAGTGAACAAGAGGGGGGGGGGGACGGAAATCATGGAAAAATCAAGATCCCAGATTTCCAGTAGCATCAGATTGCTTGCAGAGTGGGTAACAAAATTCAGAGACTAACATATTTTCCACTTTCAAAAACACTACAATCACACAAGGCTGCACGCAAACTGCAAAACAAGATTTTTATTTTATTTATTTTATACAAAAATTTGTATCCCACATCCTCCTGCACACTGGCAGCTCGGAGAAGTGCACAACATAAAAATAATAATCAATAAAACCATCTAAAATACATAAAATATACATCATAAAATTTGGCAGCAGTTAAGGCAAAATAAAACCCCTCCCCTCCACCCTCCCCACCCCCCTCCCCAAAGACCTGGTGGAACAACCGGGCCTTACAACATCTATGGAAAGAGGGGAGGTCCGAAGTGTTTTTGAAGTGTTCATGCTGCAACAGAAAGATTAGATACATGGAGTGACCAAATAAACCCTTTGGAAAAGCTTTTATGAAAAGCTGTGTGTGATTTCTGTCTGTAATTTTTTCCACTATCAGTCCATATTTAAAGTTCAACAAAAAGCTTCTCATGCATCAGAGCACTCAGGAAAAGGAGCCAAATTCAAAGGAACTATCACAAGGAAGAGCACCACTAATTTTTCCTTTCAGAAACACTATAAGACAATATAAGGTCACATGACAAGCAAGTCTTTTTGAAGTGTTCACACTGCTGCAAAAATATTAAACATAAGACGTAGGGATGGGCGAACGCGGTTCGGAGTTCAAACCGAACTCGACAAGTTCGGTTGACCGAACCGAACTTCCAAACCGAACCGAATTTCCAAGCCGAACCGAATTTCCGAACTCAGTTCTGTTTGCCCATCCCTAATAAGAAGTCTGCAAGTAAAGCTTTTGGAAAAATAATTCTCTTGCATTTGTTTCCCTTACTGCATTCAGTCAATGCACAAAATATCCACGCCGAATATCCAAAATCCAAACTAAATACTAATTATCAAAAAATCAGAAAGGAAAATATAAAAATATCAGCAAATAATATAAAATATATCCAAAGTTATATTCAGTCAACACAAAGTATCCAAACCCAAAAATATATATTTTTTAAAATCCAAAAATATTAGAAATATCCAAACTACCAAATATAAAACCAAACCAAACACCAAACTAAAAAATAAATCAAAAATAAAGTAAAAAATACATCACTCAGGGAGGAGGAACAGTTGGAAGGAGCTGTACCATAGTGAAGAGCAATAAAATTCAAGGGAAATAATAAATAAAAAATAAAAGATTAAAAGAAATTTCTCACCCAAATAGAGAAATCTAGTCCTCTCTCTGGTTCAGCAGCCTCCAAACTGGCTCAGGCCAGTTCCAGGCTGCTTCTGTGTCTTCTGCTCTCTCTCCTTCTCCTCTGTCCTAAAGAGAGCTCCTTGGGGCTCTGCTTTATTTTAGGGCACCTGGAAAAGATGCCATAAAACCATCCTAACTGGCAGGGTTCCTTCATAGGAACCTATGCCTTGGTGTCCTGGTCCTTCCCTCCTGCCCCTTCCCTTGCCTTTAATGCACTGGTACCTCTCAGCAACTGTCACAGCTGCCCTCGGGACAGCTGCAGTTCAAAGGCAAGGGGAGGGGCCCTTCTGCTGCTGCCACCCTGGTCCCTCCCGTCTGCTCCCTCCATTCTCCCTCCCCTCTACAGTCTAGCCTCAGCCTGCCCCTTCTCACATACCCCACCTCTCTCTCCCTACCCTTGCTCTCCCTCCCCACCACCCAATGCTCCACAGGCCAGCCATGCACCTCCCCAGGTCCCACATGTGCAAAAGTGTACAGGGCTGAAAATATCTGTGCACTTTCATGCATGTGCAAGGATCCAGCCATAAGGGAGGGAGAGCAAGAGGAGCTGTTAGCTCTGCCCAGCTAGGATGAGAGCAGCCACACTGCAGCAGCAGAAGGTGCCATGGCTTTTGGCGGGTCTGTGCCCCAGTGCCCATGGAGAGAGGCAACCCCTGCCTACCCTACCACTTCAACTATGGCTGCTGTAGAAAGAGATTTTCAGAAATATTGCTTGAGGGTGTTATTAGGAGCACAAGATTTTGTGCTCTGAAGGCCCACATAATTCACTTCTGATTTAGGTAAA
Organism: Sphenodon punctatus; assembly: GCA_003113815.1. Classification (NCBI taxonomy): domain Eukaryota; kingdom Metazoa; phylum Chordata; class Lepidosauria; order Sphenodontia; family Sphenodontidae; genus Sphenodon; species Sphenodon punctatus. Next base: position 948,072 of record QEPC01015731.1, on the reverse strand, counting down.
ACAGATTAAATCCCAGGGTAGGCTCTCTTTATAATGCATTAATGGAGACTTTTACAAGATAAACTCTGTGCCCAGGCAAGTTACACTTAAATTTGGAAAAGACTCTTAAACCATAAAGGTGTCTACATGGGGTCTTAATATGTGCTAGTTAACAAGGTTAATTAATATGTGTGACAGATGCCCCTGCCTCCAACTGTTTATCTCCCAGGACACACACAGACATGGCCTCCCTTTAGACAAAGAGTAATTCAGCCAACTAGGTATATGGTTCCAGCTCCCTGCCTGCTCAGACACACACAGAGTCTCCTATTAGAAAATGGAAAATATTAAAATAATTAATCTGATGTTCAATTACACATAAATCCCCTACAGGGACTGAAGTGTTGTAGGCCCATATGAGCCTATATATTACACCTGTGCTTCTCACACTCATGTTGCTATTTCCAGTTTATACATGGACCCCAAATATATTGGGGGGGCCCTACTGAATCAGTGTGGACTTCCGCAGGCTGGAGCTCCCCACATTTGAATCCCTGATTTTATGTGAGTGCTTCTTACATATGCAGTCAATTCAATTTTATTCATGGGCCCCATTTATTGGGAGCCCCTACTGGATCCCTCCTGACACACAAGTCCCTCCACGGTCACACAGAGTTTGCGCATGTCTGGATCCGTCCTTCTCCACATTGTTAACAAGGAGTCTAAACACTCAGAGACAGAAAGTAAACTCTCAGAAACTTCTTTCAATGACATTCAAGAGTGTTACCAAATGAGACAATAGCCAACACCAGGGGGGTGTCCACCTGCTCGTTTGTTAGGTGTTTGCCCCCACCGACCATGTGGTCACCACTTACCGGACACACATCCCACACTCACAGTGGGGTCATAGAGCATGTGGAGCCTGCCTTGCAGGCAAATACAGGCTAATGTGTGTCCATGTGTCCACGTCCTGTCAACTGCAGGATGCATTAGGTTGCGTACAATATCAGATATGTACAAGTCTTCTAGCACCATAGAATTGTGGGCAAAAAGTCTAAAGAGTTCAGAGGAACGACAAGTTGTGGCCCCTCTCCACTCCCACTCTGACTGGCACGCACATAACGTCTTCTGTAAAAGCCCACTGTACCATTTCCTAACATTTGTTCTCAGAGTTCATCCTGGTTGACAGTACATGCCTGATACTTGCTATTTCCCAGCTGCTGCATTCTCAAATACGACTCGTGGAGGATTACCATTGCCAGGCCATGGTTAATACCAGAAGCCAGGCAACAACCAGCACTGCTACCACCACTGCGCAATTGCAGTCACTCTTTGCCTACTGATCTGCCTGCCAACATTGCACTCAGTCCCCAGACTGAGGAAGAGACCAAAACCCAGGGGCGGCTGGTGACTTTTTAGTTTGGAGGGGCAGTAAGGCCGTCCGGCCCGCCGGCGAGCCGGTGGGCGGAGCCAGTGCAACTGTGGGAGGAGCCAGTGCAACTGTGGGTGGAGCCAGGGCACAACCCAGCAGCAAGGAGTTCCCAGGTGTTACGGGGATAGGGGAAGGGGAGACACACACACACTGCCGGAGGTACCCTCGGTCAGAGCAAGGAAGCTGGGGAAGCAGATTGCCCGTCAGGATAGTATTTGGGCTTTCACCTCTAATTAAAGAGAACAAGCCCCTATCATCATAGGGCGCTGCTGACCGAGAACCAAAGGCTGCCCCGCAACCACTCTTCACAATCACAATGACACAAGGGGCGAGGGGGGTGAGGGGCTCACCCCGGGAGTGCAGTAGGGCCCCCGAGGGGGAGGGTGGACAAGGGACACTCACCTCCGACAGCTAGGTTTCGAGAGCAGGGAAAGGAAAGGACACTCACTCACCACGCACTCGCCTTCTCTACTCACTCCGTCAGTCACTCACACGAAGGTTTCTGGGGGAAGGGACTCGTGCACACGGGCTAGGCTCACAATCAGGAACAAGCGTGCTCGCATCCAAACTGCGTTCAAGGGGGCCGGTTTCCACTAATCACCAGCGCCGTTCCTCAGGCAGCGCTGGTTCTTATTCTCTATGCCCCGCCCCCTGTACGCGCCCGCAGCCTCTCTGAGTGGTGCTGCGGGGGCAGGGGAATCCCTACGTGTCTCCTTGCTGCTGGGGGCATGGCTATTGCCTGTGAGTCTGCCGCCGCTGTCGGCAGTGGCAGGGGAAGCCCTACGTGCCCTATTGCTGCTGGGGGCGTGGCCTCAGTCCGTGGCTTTGCCGTTGTTGCTGGCGTGGGTTGTGGGGGTATTCCCTGCTGGGCCTCCACGCTACACAGGTCAGGGGGCTTTTGGTGCTGTTGGGGTCGGGGTCGGGGTGTTCTCTGGGGGACGGGGCCCCGGTGCCGCTGTCTCCCACTGACAGTACCCCCCCCTCGAGGCCGCCGGCCCCCGAGGAACTGAGGACCAGGTTTCTGAGGGTGCCGCACATGGAACGCCCGCAGGAGTCGAGGGGCTGACACGTGAGAAGCGGGCTCCCATGAGCGCTCCTCAGGTCCATATCCCGCCCAGTCTACTAAATAATGTAGGTGTCCCCGGAGGAGTTTGGCATCGAGGATTGCACGTACCTCAAATTCGGGGCCGGCGGCCGAAATTTTCGTGGGTCCCGGGGGAACGATGCCTTCCCGGTCCCTGAGGGGGGAGAGCTTTCTTTAACATAGAGACATGAAAAGTGGGATGAATTCGTACGTGGGGCGGGAGTTGTACTTTGTAGGTTACCTCATTAAGTTGTTGCGCTATGGGAAACGGTCCAATATAGCGGGCATCTAGTTTGGCGGATGGACGAACGGAGGGGTAGTGCCGCCAGTCAAGCCATACCAAATCTCCCGGGTGTAACGGAGGCTCGGCTCGTCGGTGCTTATCGCCTTGATCCTTATAACGTTGGCGGGCTTGTTGGAGCACCCGGTGGGCTATCTCTTGTGCTTCACGAATCTGGCTCACTAGGGCCCCGGCAGCCGGAACTACGGTTACAGGGGAGTCAAGGGTTCCCGGCCACGGGTGCAACCCATAGGTTACAAAAAAGGGTGAGGTTCCAAGGGAGGCATTTGGGGCGTTGTTGTAGGAAAATTCGGCCAGGGGGAGCCACGTGTACCAGTCGTCTTGAAGGTAATTCACATAGCAATGTAGGTATTGTTCCATATTCTGGTTCACGCGCTCCACCTGGCCATTGGCTTGGGGATGGTAGGCGGTTGTGGGTTTTAGTGAAACCTGGAGAGACTGGAACAGCGCCTTCCAAAATCTTGAGGTGAACTGTGTTCCTCGGTCACTAAACATCTCGCGGGGCCACCCATGAAGCTTAAACACATGACGGATACAGAGCAGCGCTGTCCATTTAGCTGAAGGTAAGCCCTTACACGCAATAAAATGCGTCAGTTTGGTGAAATGATCCACTACTACCAATACTGTGGTGTACTGACGCGAGGGTGGAAGGTCAACAACAAAGTCAAGCCCTATGCGTTGCCATGGCCCTGGGGGAAGTGGGAGAATCTGTAGGAGGCCTGGTGGTGCGTGTCGGGGGATCTTGGTTTGCGCACAAGTGGCGCAGCTAGAGACGTGTCGTTGTACATCTTGGTGCAAGGTTGGCCACCAAAAGGAGCATTGGATCATTTGCCGAGTTCGTTCTATTCCCAGGTGCCCTGCTGTAGGGGCTTCATGGTGAGCCCAGAGCACCTGGGCTTGACAAGAAGGGGGTACAACAATACATCCTTGGTGTCGTTGCAGTCCATCTAGGGGGTCCGGCGGACCCATGGTCGAGGGGTTTAATTCTAGACGAGTAGCCTCTCGAAGCGTGTCCTGGGATAAATACGTGGCGGAGAAGGTCTTAGTTTCCAGTATAGGTTCGGAAGATTGTATGACGCTGGGCGGGTCATCTCGATAGCGAGACAGAGCATCTGCAAGAATCTGTAGTTTTCCAGGACGGTATTTAATATGGAAATCGAAGCGAGCGAAAAAGTGCACCCATCGAGCATGTCGTGCATTTGCGATGTGGGCGGTCTGGAGGAAGGTCAGGTTTTTGTGATCAGTGACCACTATGATGGGGTGTTGGGCCCCTTCTAGGTAATGTCGCCATGCTTCAAACGCCGCCTTGATTGCCAGGAGTTCGCGGTCCAGAATGGAGTCATTCCGTTCGGCCGAGGTAAGCTGGCGGGAGTAATAGGCGCAGGGGAGAAGTGTTTCTGGGTCTCTTGTGGGCTGTAAGAGTACGGCTCCAATAGCCTTTCCGGATGCGTCCGCTTCTACAGAGAAAGGTTTTTCAAAATCCGGGTGCTGGAGTAGGGGGGCAGTCATGAAGGATTGTTTGAGGAAGGCGAAGCTGTGTTGTTGTTCGGGTCCCCAATGGTAGGGTTGATCCTTTTTCAATAACTGCGTCAGGGGAGCGGTGATCTCGGCATAATTGGGGATATATTGGCGGTAGTAATTTGCGCTTCCCAAGAAGCGTTGCAGGGGTTTGACCGCCTTAGGCGGGGGCCAATCTCGGAGCGCATCTACCTTCGAGGAGTCCATCATTACCCCGGCAGGGCTGATCACGAAGCCTAGGAAACTTACGGTGGTGAGATGGAAGGAGCACTTTTCTCTTTTACAGTAAAGTTTGTTCTGCCGCAACCTCTGAAGCACTTCTCGCACGTGTAGTACATGTTCTTCTAAGTTCAAGAAATAAATGAGGATGTCATCGAGATAGGCTATGACATAGATATCCAGTATATCGCGGAAGACATCGTTAATGAGATGTTGAAATGCGGCCGGAGCGTTGGCCAGGCCGAAGGGCATCACGCAATATTCGAACAACCCATAACGGGTTCGAAAGGCAGTCTTCCACTCATCCCCCGGTCGCACTCGTAGTAGATTGTACGCCCCCCAAAGATCTAGCTTTGTGAAGAATCGGGCCCCTTGAAGGCAATTTAGCAGCTCGGGAATAAGCGGGAGCAGGTACCTGTTTTTCACGGTAATCTTGTTTAGGCCCCGATAATCGATACATGGCCATAGGTCCCCATCCTTCTTTGCCACAAAGAAGATGGGGGCTCCCGCGGGGTAAGTCGAATGGTGGATGAACCCCTGTTGAAGACTCTCATCGAGATAGGTACGGAGCGCTTGGAGTTCCGGGGCCGCTAGGGCATAGTTTCGTCCAAAGGGGGGTTCCGTCCCAGGAAGCAGGTCAATGGGGCAATCGTAAGGGCGGTGGGGAGGAAGCTCGGTGGCTTGGATCTTGCTAAAGACGTCGGCATAGTCTTGGTATGCCCTTGGCAAGGCGGCCTCAGATGCCGTCGATCTGAGTTCCAGCGTGGCCCCAAGGGTCGCTCTGGGTTCGGGATGAAGGCAGCGGGCGGTGCATCGCGGGGCTCTAAATTGAAGTTGTTTGGAGGACCATACAATAGAGGGGTCGTGGGTTTGAAGCCAGGGGGCTCCCAGTACTACTTGAAATATGGGCTTGCAAACAACGTCGAAGGGAAGTATTTCATAATGATTCCCTATAGCGCACCCTAAGGGTTCGGTGCATTGTGTTATTGGTCCTGAAATCAGGGGAGAGCCATCGATAGAGTGTATGGACTCTGGAGGCGTTTTTGGTTGGATTGGAATGGCCCAGTGTCTCACCGGGCAATGGTTAATAAAGTTTCCTGAGGCTCCTGAGTCCACGAGGGCCCATATGATGAGGGACCTCCCTGGGGACATAGCGAGCATGACCAGGACTCTTAAATGCGGGCCTAGACTTGGGGGAAGGGTTGGGGTTTTGGAAATCTCTACGATCGAGGCGACCCCGGTCCGCCTCGGCCCCGACCATTTCCCGCCTCGTGACGGTGGGGAGGCAAGGCTGGACATTCCCCAATAAAATGGGAGGGGTCTCCCCAGTAGAAGCAGGAGTGGGAGACGCGTCATCGCTCCCGCTCCTCCTTGGTCAAGGGGCCCCGTGATGCTCCGAGCTGCATTGGTTCTGGTTCTGGGAATTTAGGGGGGCCAGGAAGCGGGAGAGGTCGGACCCAACTGGAACGCGCCTCTTGCCGTTTCTCTCGCTTCCGCTCAGTTAAGCGTTCTTCGATTTGTAAGGCTAAGTTGGCCAGGGCCTCCCAGGTGTTCGGGGTTTCTACTAGAGCCAACTGATCTTTGATCTCTTCCCCCAAC